>NW_025560712.1:0-12144 GCF_020424385.1 Procambarus clarkii
GAGGGTGGCAGTAGTGTAGGGTGGCAGTAGTGGAGGGTGGCAGTAGTGGAGGGTGGCAGTAGTGGAGGGTGGCAGTAGTGGAGGGTGGCAGTAGTGGAGGGTGGCAGTAGTGGAGGGTGGCAGTAGTGGAGGGTGGCAGTAGTGGAGGGTGGCAGTAGTGGAGGGTGGCAGTAGTGGAGGGTGGCAGTAGTGGAGGGTGGCAGTAGAGGGTGGGTAGTGGGTGGCAGTAGTGGAGGGTGGCAGTAGTGGAGGGTGGCAGTAGTGGAGGGTGGCAGTAGTGGAGGGTGGCAGTAGTGGAGGGTGGCAGTAGTGGAGGGTGGCAGTAGTGGAGGGTGGCAGTAGTGGAGGGTGGCAGTAGTGGAGGGTGGCAGTAGTGGAGGGTGGCAGTAGTGGAGGGTGGCAGTAGTGGAGGGTGGCAGTAGTGGAGGGTGGCAGTAGTGGAGGGTGGCAGTAGTGGAGGGTGGCAGTAGTGGAGGGTGGCAGTAGTGGAGGGTGGCAGTAGTGGAGGGTGGCAGTAGTGGAGGGTGGCGGTAGTGGAGGGTGGCAGTAGTGGAGGGTGGCAGTAGTGGAGGGTGGCAGTAGTGGAGGGTGGCAGTAGTGGAGGGTGGCAGTAGTGGAGGGTGGCAGTAGTGGCAGTAGTAGGGTGGCAGTAGTAGGGAGGGTGGCAGTAGTGGAGGGTGGCAGTAGTGGAGGGTGGCAGTAGTGGAGGGTGGCAGTAGTGGAGGGTGGCAGTAGTGGAGGGTGGCAGTAGTGGAGGGTGGCAGTAGTGGAGGGTGGCAGTAGTGGAGGGTGGCAGTAGTGGAGGGTGGCAGTAGTGGAGGGTGGCAGTAGTGGAGGGTGGCAGTAGTGGAGGGTGGCAGTAGTGGAGGGTGGCAGTAGTGGAGGGTGGCAGTAGTGGAGGGTGGCAGTAGTGGAGGGTGGCAGTAGTGGAGGGTGGCAGTAGTGGAGGGTGGCAGTAGTGTAGGGTGGCAGTAGTGGAGGGTGGCAGTAGTGGAGGGTGGCAGTAGTGTAGGGTGGCAGTAGTGGAGGGTGGCAGTAGTGGAGGGTGGCAGTAGTGGAGGGTGGCAGTAGTGGAGGGTGGCAGTAGTGGAGGGTGGCAGTAGTGGAGGGTGGCAGTAGTGGAGGGTGGCAGTAGTGGAGGGTGGCAGTAGTGGAGGGTGGCAGTAGTGGAGGGTGGCAGTAGTGGAGGGTGGCGGTAGTGTAGGGTGGCAGTAGTGGAGGGTGGCAGTAGTGGAGGGTGGCAGTAGTGGAGGGTGGCAGTAGTGGAGGGTGGCAGTAGTGGAGGGTGGCAGTAGTGGAGGGTGGCAGTAGTGGAGGGTGGCAGTAGTGGAGGGGTGGAGGGTGGCAGTAGTGGAGGGTGGCAGTAGTGTAGGGTGGCAGTAGTGGAGGGTGGCAGTAGTGGAGGGTGGCAGTAGTGGGGGTGGGGTAGGAGGGTAGTAGTGGAGGGTGGCAGTAGTGTAGGGTGGCAGTAGTGGAGGGTGGCAGTAGTGGAGGGTGGCAGTAGTGGAGGGTGGCAGTAGTGGAGGGTGGCGGTAGTGTAGGGTGGCAGTAGTGGAGGGTGGCAGTAGTGGAGGGTGGCAGTAGTGAGGGTGGCAGTAGTGGAGGGTGGCAGTAGTGGAGGGTGGCAGTAGTGTAGGGGGTGGTAGTGTAGTGGAGGGTGGCAGTAGTGGAGGGTGGCAGTAGTGGAGGGTGGCAGTAGTGGAGGGTGGCAGTAGTGGAGGGTGGCAGTAGTGGAGGGTGGCAGTAGTGGAGGGTGGCAGTAGTGGAGGGTGGCAGTAGTGGAGGGTGGCAGTAGTGGAGGGTGGCAGTAGTGGAGGGTGGCAGTAGTGTAGGGTGGCAGTAGTGGAGGGTGGCAGTAGTGGAGGGTGGCAGTAGTGGAGGGTGGCAGTAGTGGAGGGTGGCAGTAGTGGAGGGTGGCAGTAGTGGAGGGTGGCAGTAGTGGAGGGTGGCAGTAGTGGAGGGTGGCAGTAGTGGAGGGTGGCAGTAGTGGAGGGTGGCAGTAGTGGAGGGTGGCAGTAGTGGAGGGTGGCAGTAGTGGAGGGTGGCAGTAGTGGAGGGTGGCAGTAGTGGAGGGTGGCAGTAGTGGAGGGTGGCGGTAGTGTAGGGTGGCAGTAGTGTAGGGTGGCAGTAGTGGAGGGTGGCAGTAGTGGAGTGGCAGTAGGAGGGTGGCAGTAGTGGGAGGGGCAGTAGTGGAGTGGAGGGTGGCAGTAGTGGAGGGTGGCAGTAGTGGAGGGTGGCAGTAGTGGAGGGTGGCAGTAGTGGAGGGTGGCAGTAGTGGAGGGTGGCAGTAGTGGAGGGTGGCAGTAGTGGAGGGTGGCAGTAGTGGAGGGTGGCAGTAGTGGAGGGTGGCAGTAGTGGAGGGTGGCAGTAGTGGAGGGTGGCAGTAGTGGAGGGTGGCAGTAGTGGAGGGTGGCAGTAGTGGAGGGTGGCAGTAGTGGAGGGTGGCAGTAGTGGAGGGTGGCAGTAGTGGAGGGTGGCAGTAGTGGAGGGTGGCAGTAGTGGAGGGTGGCAGTAGTGGAGGGTGGCAGTAGTGGAGGGTGGCAGTAGTGGAGGGTGGCAGTAGTGGAGGGTGGCAGTAGTGGAGGGTGGCAGTAGGGTGGAGTGGAGGGTGGCAGTAGTGGAGGGTGGCAGTAGTGGAGGGTGGCAGTAGTGGAGGGTGGCAGTAGTGGAGGGTGGCAGTAGTGGAGGGTGGCAGTAGTGGAGGGTGGCAGTAGTGGAGGGTGGCAGTAGTGGAGGGTGGCAGTAGTGGAGGGTGGCAGTAGTGGAGGGTGGCAGTAGTGGAGGGTGGCAGTAGTGGAGGGTGGCAGTAGTGGAGGGTGGCAGTAGTGTAAGAGGTAGTGTGGCAGTAGTGGAGGGTGGCAGTAGTGGAGGGTGGCAGTAGTGGAGGGTGGCAGTAGTGGAGGGTGGCAGTAGTGGAGGGTGGCAGTAGTGGAGGGTGGCAGTAGTGGAGGGTGGCAGTAGTGGAGGGTGGCAGTAGTGGAGGGTGGCAGTAGTGGAGGGTGGCAGTAGTGTAGGGTGGCAGTAGTGGAGGGTGGCAGTAGTGGAGGGTGGCAGTAGTTTAGGGTGGCAGTAGTGGAGGGTGGCAGTAGTGGAGGGTGGCGGTAGTGGAGGGTGGCAGTAGTGGAGGGTGGCAGTAGTGGAGGGTGGCAGTAGTGGAGGGTGGCAGTAGTGGAGGGTGGCAGTAGTGGAGGGTGGCAGTAGTGGAGGGTGGCAGTAGTGGAGGGTGGCAGTAGTGGAGGGTGGCAGTAGTGGAGGGTGGCAGTAGTGGAGGGTGGCAGTAGTGGAGGGTGGCAGTAGTGTAAGGTGGCAGTAGTGGAGGGTGGCAGTAGTGGAGGGTGGCGGTAGTGGAGGGTGGCAGTAGTGGAGGGTGGCAGTAGTGGAGGGTGGCGGTAGTGGAGGGTGGCAGTAGTGGAGGGTGGTAGTGGAGGGTGGCAGTAGTGGAGGGTAGTGGAGGGTGGCAGTAGTGGAGGGTGGCAGTAGTGGAGGGTGGCAGTAGTGGAGGGTGGCGGTAGTGGAGGGTGGCAGTAGTGCAGGGTGGCAGTAGTGGAGGGTGGCAGTAGTGGAGGGTGGCGGTAGTGGAGGGTGGCAGTAGTGGAGGGTGGCAGTAGTGGAGGGTGGCAGTAGTGGAGGGTGGCAGTAGTGGAGGGTGGCAGTAGTGGAGGGTGGCAGTAGTAGAGGGTGGCAGTAGTGGAGGGTGGCAGTAGTGGAGGGTGGCAGTAGTGGAGGGTGGCAGTAGTGGAGGGTGGCAGTAGTGTAAGGTGGCGGTAGTGTAGGGTGGCAGTAGTGGTGGGTGGCAGTAGTGGAGGGTGGCAGTAGTGGAGGGTGGCAGTAGTGGAGGGTGGCAGTAGTGGAGGGTGGCAGTAGTGGAGGGTGGCAGTAGTGGAGGGTGGCAGTAGTGGAGGGTGGCAGTAGTGGAGGGTGGCAGTAGTGTAGGGTGGCAGTAGTGGAGGGTGGCAGTAGTGGAGGGTGGCAGTAGTGGGGGGGTGGCAGTAGTGGAGGGTGGCAGTAGTGGAGGGTTGCAGTAGTGGAGGGTGGCAGTAGTGGAGGGTGGCAGTAGTGGAGGGTGGCAGTAGTGGAGGGTGGCAGTAGTGGAGGGTGGCAGTAGTGGAGGGTGGCAGTAGTGAAGGGTGGCAGTAGTGGAGGGTGGCAGTAGTGGAGGGTGGCAGTAGTGGAGGGTGGCGGTAGTTTAGGGTGGCAGTAGTGTAGGGTGGCAGTAGTGGAGGGTGGCAGTAGTGGAGGGTGGCAGTAGTGGAGGGTGGCAGTAGTGGAGGGTGGCAGTAGGGGAGGGTGGCAGTAGTGGAGGGTGGCAGTAGTGAAGGGTGGCAGTAGTGGAGGGTGGCAGTAGTGGAGGGTGGCAGTAGTGTAGGGTGGCAGTAGTGGAGGGTGGCAGTAGTGGAGGGTGGCAGTAGTTGAGGGTGGCAGTAGTGGAGGGTGGCAGTAGTGGAGGGTGGCGGTAGTGGAGGGTGGCAGTAGTGGAGGGTGGCAGTAGTGGAGGGTGGCAGTAGTGGAGGGTGGCAGTAGTGGAGGGTGGCAGTAGTGGAGGGTGGCAGTAGTGGAGGGTGGCAGTACTGGAGGGTGGCAGTAGTGGAGGGTGGCAGTAGTGGAGGGTGGCAGTAGTGGAGGGTGGCGGTAGTGTAGGGTGGCGGTAGTGTAGGGTGGCAGTAGTGGAGGGTGGCAGTAGTGGAGGGTGGCAGTAGTGGGGGGTGGCAGTAGTGGAGGGTGGCAGTAGTGGAGGGTGGCAGTAGTGGAGGGTGGCGGTAGTGGAAGGTGGCAGTAGTGGAGGGTGGCAGTAGTGGAGGGTGGCGGTAGTGTAGGGTGGCAGTAGTGGAGGGTGGCAGTAGTGGAGGGTGGCAGTAGTGGAGGGTGGCAGTAGTGGGGGGTGGCAGTAGTGGAGGGTGGCAGTAGTGGTGGGTGGCAGTAGTGGAGGGTGGCAGTAGTGGAGGGTGGCAGTAGTGGAGGGTGGCAGTAGTGGAGGGTGGCAGTAGTGGAGGGTGGCAGAAGTGGAGGGTGGCAGTAGTGGAGGGTGGCAGTAGTGGTGGGTGGCAGTAGTGGAGGGTGGCAGTAGTGTAAGGTGGCGGTAGTGGAGGGTGGCAGTAGTGGAGGGTGGCAGTAGTGGAGGGTGGCAGTAGTGGAGGGTGGCAGTAGTGGAGGGTGGCAGTAGTGTAGGGTGGCAGTAGTGTAGGGTGGCAGTAGTGGAGGGTGGCGGTAGTGGAGGGTGGCAGTAGTGGAGGGTGGCAGTAGTGGAGGGTGGCAGTAGTGGAGGGTGGCAGTAGTGTAAGATGGCGGTAGTGTAGGGTGGCCGTAGTGGAGGGTGGCGGTACTGGAGGGTGGCAGTAGTGGAGGGTGGCAGTAGTGGAGGGTGGCAGTAGTGGAGGGTTGCGGTACTGGAGGGTGGCAGTAGTGGAGGGTGGCAGTAGTGGAGGGTGGCAGTAGTGGAGGGTGGCAGTAGTGTAGGGTGCCGGTAGTGAAGGGTGGCAGTAGTGTAGGGTGGCAGTAGTGGAGGGTGGCGGCATTGGAGGTTGGCAGTAGTTTAGGGTGGCAGTAGTGGAGGGTGGCAGTAGTGGAGGGTTGCGGTACTGGAGGGTGGCAGTAGTGGAGGGTGGCAGTAGTGGAGGGTGGCAGTAGTGGAGGGTGGCAGTAGTGGAGGGTGGCAGTAGTGGAGGGTGGCAGTAGTGGAGGGTGGCAGTAGTGTAGGTTGGCAGTAGTGGAGGGTGGCAGTAGTGGAGGGTGGCAGTAGTGGAGGGTGGCAGTAGTGGAGGGTGGCAGTAGTGGAGGGTGGCAGTAGTGTAAGATGGCGGTAGTGTAGGGTGGCAGTAGTGGAGGGTGGCGGTACTGGAGTGTGGCAGTAGTGGAGGGTGGCAGTAGTGGAGGGTTGCGGTACTGGAGGGTGGCAGTAGTGGAGGGTGGCAGTAGTGGAGGGTGGCAGTAGTGGAGGGTGGCAGTAGTGTAGGGTGGCAGTAGTGTAGGGTGGCAGTAGTGGAGGGTGGCGGTAGTGGAGGGTGGCAGTAGTGGAGGGTGGCAGTAGTGGAGGGTGGCAGAAGTGGAGGGTGGCGGTAGTGGAAGGTGGCAGTAGTAGAGGGTGGCAGTAGTGGAGGGTTGCAGAGGTGGTGGGTGGCAGTAGCGGTGGGTGGCAGTAGTGGAGGGTGGCAGTTGTGGAGGGTGGCAGTAGTGGAGGGTGGCAGTAGTGGTGGGTGGCAGTAGTGGTGGGTGGCAGTAGTGGAGGGTGGCAGTAGTGTAAGGTGGCGGTAGTGTAGGGTGGCAGTAGTGGTGGGTGGCAGTAGTGGAGGGTGGCAGTAGTGGAGGGTGGCAGTAGTGGAGGGTGGCGGTAGTGGAGGGTGGCAGTAGTGGAGGGTGGCAGTAGTGGAGGGTGGCAGTAGTGGAGGGTGGCAGTAGTGTAGGGTGGCAGTAGTGGTGGGCGGCAGTAGTGGAGGGTGGCAGTAGGGGTGGGTGGCAGTAGTGGTGGGTGGCAGTAGTGGAGGGTGGCAGTAGTGGAGGGTGGCGGTAGTGGAGAGTGGCGGTAGAGGAGGGTGGCAGTAGTGGAGGGTGGCAGTAGTGGTGGGTGGCAGTAGTGGAGGGTGGCAGTAGTGGAGGGTGGCAGTAGTGGAGGGTGGCAGTAGTGTAGGATGGCGGTAGTGTAGGGTGGCGGTAGTGTAGGGTGGCAGTAGTGGAGGGTGGCGGTAGTGTAGGGTGGGGGTAGTGTAGGGTGGCGGTAGTGTAGGGTGGCAGTAGTGGAGGGTGGCAGTAGTGTAGGGTGGCAGTAGTGGAGGGTGGCAGTAGTGGAGGGTGGCGGTAGTGTAGGGTGGCAGTAGTGTAGGGTGGCAGTAGTGGAGGGTGGCAGTAGTGGAGGGTGGCAGTAGTGGAGGGTGGCAGTAGTTCAGGGTGGCAGTACCCAGCAAACACAAATCATCTACACAACGTTCGCCTATCTCTTGCCATAGGTGTGGGAATGATTTGCATTGAGAATGGTGCAGGAGAGCCTTTGAGAAACTTTTACTCAAAAAATCCAAACACAAAGGTAAAATTATAAATTGTTTTTCTACAATTATTTTCTTCCAAATGTAAAACAAATAGTTTTTACATGTTTAAATATAAAATTTATGGTGTTTTTTTGTAAAATTCATTAATAAATTGTGAATGATATATATTGGCTGAGTGAAACCTTTATAATCCATTTAGTTATAATTTGAACAGAAAAAAGTATTTTTCCAAATTTTCTAAAAATTGCTCTTTTTAACACAATTTGACTCCTTATACATTCCACTAAACACTATATCATGTTTAAATATATAATTTATGTATTATTCTCTAAAATAATTTATATAAATTATATAAGTTGCTGGAAAGTGTTGTTAAAGATTCTGAAAACATTTTGTTGTGTTAATATGTTCTTATTAACTATGTCTCAAGTTCACAGTTTATCAAACAAGAATATTAACATTTGTCAACTCTTAAAATCTTATATGTTATCTTGCTGGTGCAAAAAAGGGTGAATCTTTAGGAACAGCTATAGTATCTATATATCACAAATGGTGTTTTCCCTAACTCAAACAATGTAGGGTTTATTATTCTACACATATTTCTAATGACTCTTAGATGTTTACATTCTCTGAAGTATAATTGTGAAGGCTGTGTCCATCACTCTCAACACAGATTCTTAAACTCGTCTCTGCAGGTTCAACTATATAATTAGTTTCCATTTTGAATCTCCATGGACATTTGTATCCAAAATGAAACCAATGTGGTTTCCTTCAGCGCCTTCAGCCAGCACATTTGCTCATTCATTTCCACAGATTCCAACAAGGTAGGGGATTTACAGAAATTTGTATATTCATATTGTTATATATTAAAAATATGAATGCAGTTCAATATGATAAGACAAATACATGAGTTTATGATAAATTCGTTTTCTGTGATATACCATTGATATGCTCTTTTTTTCTTTAAACGGCAGACTAAACTGAAGTGCTCACATCAACAGATTTGATGTATAAATGGTCAACGCTCAACAGAGTTAGTATAAATGTATTAGTATAAATCTTACTTGTCTCATTGTTAATTCACATTCAATGTCAACTTGTGGTTGCATTGTACAAGGCCAACGCAGATGATCGAAGGAAACTAACTCTGCTCTAGTTCCATGAAGTTGCTATTTGGTCTTTACTCAATGCATTGTACATGCATTGTACAAGGCCAACACAGATGATCGAAGGAAACTAACTCTGCTCTAGTTCCATGAAGTTGCTATTTGGTCTTTATTGAAATTTGACAAGGCAGAGTGGCCTGCAACAACTACACCATCTCCACATCTAGTTCATGCTCCAGACATAAATCATGACACTGGTCCTGTGTATCCTGCTGCTGACCCGTCAACACCTGGCCCGTCGGGTGTGAGGCGCCCTCTCTTCACGTCTACACCTAGTGCTGAAGCTGAATCTGATGAAGATAATTCATATTCCACATTAGTGTTTGAAAACAATAGTGAGAGCGACGATTCAGACAGTAGTTTATTGCCAACCCAGAGACAACAGCGACGTGTTGTTATAGCAGAGACTCGCCTGAACTATAAATTGAAACATGAGCTGGTAAAAATCCCCAAACGTCGCAGGTGTGAAGTGTGTTCAAAGTCGGGTATCAGGAAGGAAACTGGTATAGCGTGCAAGACATGCGATGTTCCACTTTGCGTCATACCTTGTAATTACACCACTTATCACAGGAAAAGGGTGTATTGGGTGGACAAGAAATAACCACCTACATCAGCTTCACTCCACCTAGGAACATCTGTTGAGCAACTTCAGGAATCAGTACCTGAAGGAGGTGGAGTGGAGATAAAATGCTCAACTTATTTTACTACAATCGTCTTTGCTTTGGTAAGTACACATAATTGTCTTAGATTGTTTCAGTATTGTAGTCTATTTTCTTAGGAATATTTTGATACCTAAATGAGAACTGTAGCACGAAAACTAAAGTAAGTATACATGAAACAAGAGAAACTTTTTTTGTGGGTGTTGCGGGTGTGAGTTGGAGTGTCAAGAGCGGGTTCCGGTTGTGTGTTTTCCGTCATCTCTACAGCTGTGAATTCCAAGGAATTGTATTTGATATGCATATGTCTGTGTAGGGAATTTTATTCCGAACACTATACAAAAAAAAACGGTGTGAAACAAGTATAAACTTGAAAAACATGAGCAAAGTAAAAACTTTTGACGCTCACGGGTACAAACACGCGTAAGATTTTATTCGCCGCAAATTTATTTGACGCTGTGTTGGCCAACTCTACCCATGTTCTTATAGAACTTTCTATTGCGAACACATTGCTATAAAAATGAAATACGTAGCTCCAGAAATAATGTCAGGACAGTGAAATCAGTATAAACATTCAAAGCCCTGCATCACACCAGTGTCGTCCCTGCTGAAATCACGGCTAATGCTTCGCCCAGTTCCCACACTCGTGCGGGTCACCCGATACCATAATTAGACATTGATAGGCATATGTCTGGGTGGGGAATTTTATTGTGAGTTCAGTGATATCAAAATGAGCGCTGTAGGATGACTGTGAGGCTGGCAACAAACGAAAGAGTATGAACATTTACTTCCTGTTTGGGTGTCACGGCGAGTCATCTTCGTGTTTATTTACTTCGTGGTGGGATACCAAATGCTTCGGTGACATTTTATGCATATGATCTTGTAGAGAATTTTATTGCCAACGCATTTATACCAAAATGAAAAACGTAGCTCGAGAATTGAGGTTAGCAGCGTGAAAAGATTATAAACTTTTTTGTGTTTACGCTTGAGCACAACCCGCTTGTTTTTCCAGCTAGTGCCACCAGGCACCAGTACACACCATAATGCACCAGTACACATCATATGGCACCAGTACACACCATAAGGCACCAGAACACACACCATAAGGCACCAGTACACACCATAATGCACCAGTACACACCATAATGCACCAGTACACACCATAATGCACCAGTACACACCATAAGGCACCAGTACACAATAAGGCACCAGTACACACAATAATGCACCAGTACACACCATAAGGCACCAGTACACTCCATACGGCACCAGTACGCACCATAAGGCACTAGAACACACCATAAGGCACCAGTACACACCATAAAGCACCAGTATACACCATAAGGCCCCAGTACACACCATAAGGTACGAGTACACACTATAAGGCACCAGTACACACCTACAGGTATTTGTTTCTGGTGTGGTGCTCATGGGATCTGTTACAACCTTCTAGGAAGCTTTTAGGGTCAGGATTGACATTACAGTGCAGCGTTTTATATATATAAAATACACATGAGAGTATGTGCAGGGACTTAATATCTAACATATTCAGAGATTTGAGTAAGGGGTCCATATATACTGCCCGGTTGCCTGAAATGCTATATGCCTACTATATTGGCTTTAGGTATTGTATGCACTAGCTCTATCTATAAATCCAACATTATGTTTGTAAATCAACTATGTATGTACTTTCCTGAATAAAATTGACTTTACTCTACACTTATATGCTATGTGGATTTGTTATCCCCTATCGTTTGGGAGAAAAAAAATGACTAATACGTTCGGCGAATGACTTTGACTTCAACTTCACTTTGACTTCGTTCATGTCATCGTATTTTCCGTAATATATAAAGGTTATGACAATGCAATTATATTATTGTGTGCAAATAATTTGGAAATTTCATGTACCCTAAAAATAGTAAAATAAAGAATAAGAATAATTAAATAATTGTTGTAGTAAATTGTCACACGTTCATCATACGCAAACGAACACACAGTGTGGAGCGTCAGTAGACCAAGGTCCGCGCCATTTTAAAACACGGCTTCGAATGTAAGTAATGTTTTTCTCGTACTAACACTGTGTTATGCAATAGATTAGGTCTTGAATTCACAAATTTAGTTGTTACATCTGACAGAGTATGTTAGACGGTGTAATGCTGGTCCATGTTGACGTATTTGTGGGCTTGATTGGTTTACATGTGATGGCACACAATATCGGCACCCCACAACATGCTGTTGAAGTTGGAATGCATGGCATAGGCTCCTCACACAATGTTCTTTATGTGGTCCTCAGGTGATA
Organism: Procambarus clarkii; assembly: GCF_020424385.1. Taxonomy (NCBI): domain Eukaryota; kingdom Metazoa; phylum Arthropoda; class Malacostraca; order Decapoda; family Cambaridae; genus Procambarus; species Procambarus clarkii. The sequence continues at coordinate 11,099 of NW_025560712.1, forward strand.
GTTTTCTATTTAGAATCACTCCTAGATCTCTTTCTTTATCAGAATTCCTTAAAGATTTCTCACATGGTTTTCCTAATGATAGATTGTGGGCTGTAAGGGACAGGTTTGATGTATGGATTAGTTGATAGAAGTTCCAGTCCACCTGTAGACAGGGATCTCACATCAGCTTGTATATTATACAAGGATAAGATTTGATAAATTCAGTTATTTGACTGAACACTGGCTCTGTTTAAATCAGAGATTTAAACATACATAGTCTAACCTAGTTCCATAACTAACAGCCATTAGCCATTAGCCATTCATGCACAGCCATCAGCTGGGCCATAGACCGGCAATTTTGCTTTTTTCCCAAGCCGGTCTGTTTTTTTTCGGTGCCTCAGTGGCCCATGCACAGGTCCGTTCAAGGGGATTAAATAGCCGTTCTATGGCCCCAGGGTTTGTATTTTATCAAACTCTTATTAGAATAATAGATCTCGTAATAATTTTGCAAAATAGTGGCATTTACTATTTTAAAAAGCTCGGGTGCAGGGGGGGGGGGGGTTATGTAAAAGCCTGGTTTGTGCCTCGGAGAGGCTATGGGATCCAGTAAGATCGTCCCTCCTTTCCTCCCTAGAATCTGGATGTAGCAGGTGCTCAATGGTCAAAAGTGAAAAATTGGTTTTGTCTTCCGAATGCACCATTTCTGTAAATTTGCTAATAATCTTTTAAAAATAGTAAATGCCATTATTTTTGCAAAATTATTACGAGATCTATTATACTAATAACGGTTTGAAAAATACAGTAGACTGCCTACTGGATAATAGTTCCAGTCCACCTGTAGACAGGGATCTCACATCAGCTTGTATATTATACAAGGATAAGATTTGATAAATTCAGTTATTTGACTGAACACTGGCTCTGTTTAAATCAGAGATTTAAACATACATAGTCTAACCTAGTTCCATAACTAACACAGCCATTAGCCATTCATGTACAGCCATCAGCTGGGCCATAGACCGGCAATTTTGCTTTTTTCCCAAGCCGGTCTGTTTTTTTTCGATGCCTCA
>NW_025560713.1:0-17500 GCF_020424385.1 Procambarus clarkii
TGTAAACATATGTTGTTGAAGTCGATTGTTGGAGACGAAGATTGTAAACATATGTTGTTAATAATTCTAATACGAATTTTCTCAATATGTCTTAAAGATAAGAAGATTATTTATCTTTTTATCAAAAGATAAAAAACTCCATATAATGTTGATGGGAGATGGGAGGGGAATAATCCGTGATGGGTGTGGGACGAGCCGATGGGTAGTAATGGGAAGTGGGAAGTAATGCAAAACTATATTCTACCCACTTCAAGACCCCGAACCAATATAGAAACAGCAAGAGGAAGTATGGGCCAAGAGGCCTTCTGCAGTTACTTCCATTCTTATGTTTTCATACCCAGTGTTTCGTGTCTTGTGTTTCTCACCAAACCCAAAACTTTTGTGCCATATCACCTCACCCAAAGCGAGTATAAGTATGATGAATTTTTATGTGCAAACCAAGTCTTTGAAAATGTAATAAGAATTACGAAACGCGTTCAGGCGTCAGACCAAGAATAAAAATGAATTTTGGAGAATTGATATTTCAGTTACCCTCGACAGTGAAGAAAAACATAAGACATACTTTGAAAATTCGTGTTAGAAATATTAAAATAGAATTCGTTAAATATATATGTGTATATATATAGATATTATATATATATATATAATTATAATATATATATATATATATATATATATATAGAGTAGGGCGGGATCTCTCTCTTGTTACACCCTCACTACCCATCGGCTCGTCCCACACCCATCAGGGACTATTTCCCCTCCCATCTCCCATCAACATTATATGGACTTTTTTATCTTTTTCTATAGGAAAGGGAGGGCAGGGATGGAAGGGAAGGGAGGGGGAAAGATACGCCTCGGGGACTGTGACACAGTTTTAATTCGTGATATGTGTTCACAGACAATTTAATTCGTGAAATATGTTCGCATGTGGAACAGAATTTCTGAAATGAGTGAAGAGGGGCGACTTTATTATTTTATGTGAGAGATGTGTGCGTTTTTCGTATACATATTCGTGTATATGTGCTCTTGTGTGTGTGTGTGTGTGTGTGTGTGTGTGTGTGTGTGTGTGTGTGTGTGTGTGTGTGTGTGTGTGTATCTTGTGTTACTGTTTTAACGGTAGTCACCGTGGCTCTAACCTGTTCCCCTTCACATTACACACAACACAGTTCACAGTCGCGGATGAATGAGTACTCCTGTGTGAGTTTTGTTTACTTCAGAAGTACAACAACAATTTTCTTTATTTTTTTTTAGATTGTTGATTTGTCTATTTTAAATGAATTAATGGCGTTTCAGTGAGACATCCTTGTGAAGCAGGAATTGGCATTTATCTGTCACTGATACAGTGTGATCTATCACTGATGCTGTCATCTGTCACTGATGCTGTCATCTGTCACTGAAGCTGTCATCTGTCACTGATACTGTCATCTGTCACTGATACTGTCATCTGTCACTGATACTGTCATCTGTCACTGATGCTGTCATCTGTCACTGATGCTGTCATCTGTCACTGATGCTGTCATCTGTCACTGATGCTGTCATCTGTCACTGATGGTGTCATCTGTCACTGATGGTGTCATCTGTCACTGATGCTGTCATCTGTCACTGATGCTGTCATCTGTCACTGATGCTGTCATCTGTCACTGATGCTCTCATCTGTCACTGATGGTGTCACCTGTCAATAATACAGTGTCACATGTCAATGACAGTGTCACCTGTCAAAGACACACTGCCACCAGTCAATAACACATTGCCACCAGTCAATAACACATTGCCACCTGTCAATAACACAGTGCCACCTGTCAATGATACAGTTCCACCAGTCAATGACACAGTGCCACCTGTCAATAACACAGTGCCACCTGTCAATATCACAGTGCCACCTGTCAATGATACAGTTCCACCAGTCAATGACACAGTGCCACCTGTCAATGACACAGTGCCACCTGTCAATGACACAGTGCCACCAGTCAATGACAGTGCCATCTAGAAGATGATTCCTTAACTGTCGGAAGACACCACAATTGAGTAATCAGTGACAGGTAATTACCCTCAGGTCATCCACGTTATTTCCGCAAACTTTCTCCTGCTGTGTAGATCCTCAGGTGTGGCGTCACGCCCTCTTGCTGGTGGTCGTTGGTGCGCTGTACCGGGTAACATTACTGTACCGGGTAACATCGCTGTACCGGGTAACATCGCTGTACCGGGTAACATCGCTGTACCGGGTAACATCGCTGTACCGGGTAACATCGCTGTACCGGGTAACATCGCTGTACCGGGTAACATTACTGTACCGGGTAACATCGCTGTACCGGGTAACATTACTGTACCGGGTAACATCGCTGTACCGGGTAACATCGCTGTACCGGGTAACATCGCTGTACCGGGTAACATTGTTGTACCGGGTAACATTGTTGTACCGGGTAACATCGCTGTACCGGGTAACATCGCTGTACCGGGTAACATCGCTGTACCGGGTAACATCGCTGTACCGGGTAACATTGTTGTACCGGGTAACATCGCTGTACCGGGTAACATCGCTGTACCGGGTAACATCGCTGTACCGGGTAACATCGCTGTACCGGGTAACATCGCTGTACCGGGTAACATCGCCGTACCGGGTAACATTGCTGTACCGGGTAACATTGCTGTACCGGGTAACATCGCTGTACCGGGTAACATCGCTGTACCGGGTAACGTACCGGGTCCCTGTGGCTCATTTGAGTGCTCAGTTTCCACCTGTGTCCCCTGTTGTGTGTTCCACTAGTTAAACAGTTTATCTTTGTCCAGCCTATTTAATTCCTCAGAATTTTGTAGGTAGTGATCATACCTCCCCTGTGTCTTCCAATGTCGTGAGGTTCAGTTTCAGTAATCTTTACTCACAGCTCATTCCTCTTAGCTCGGGAACTAGCCTGGTGGCATACCTTTGAACCTTTTCTAACTTCGTTTTGTGTTTGACTAGATGTGGACTCCAGGCTGGGGCTGCATGTTCCAGTATTGGTCTGACATATGAGGCATACAAAGTTCTGAATGATTCCTTATACAAGATTCTGGAGGCAGTGCCTATGTTCGCCAGCCTTGCATACGCCGCTGATGATATCCTTTTGATGTTGGCGTGAGGGGACAAGTCAAGAACTGTTGTGTCCACTCTCGTGTTAAACTGTCTTACAGTCTAGTGGTGCTTGCTAGCACACTTGACGTGTCTCCCCCCCCCCCCCTCTGGCTAATTTTTCATTTACATTAATTTCCATAGACCCCTACAAGACTAGAGATCCAGTTAATGATAACTTTTGTTATTTGTAGCTGAAGATTCTGGAGGAGGAGGAGGACTGTGGTGATGAACCTCACGTTCCCCAGGACTTGAATAGCTGTCTTGGAGCCTGTATTTATCAATACGTTATGACAGTTTTAATCTCCGTGTTCAAGGGGACAGCTTCATAACGAACTGTGTGTCTACCGTGGAGGTATTTCTCTCTCTCTCTCTCTCTCTCTCTCTCTCTCTCTCTCTCTCTCTCTCTCTCTCTCTCTCTCTGGTTCATGGAACACGAGGGGGGAGTGGGAGGCTGGTGGTGGATGCATGGAGTGTTGGTGCACACAGCCATCAGTGTAGCAGTGTTGAGGGGTGTATTGTGGGTCATTAAGCCTAGGGTTTGGGTTCGGAGATGGTGCGGGTGATGCATGTCCGCACTCGATCTTGGTAGGGTTAGTCTCCCAGGCCGGGGTGGAGGTGGTTGTGCCGGCGTCATCTGCAGCTTGTCAGAGGGTGCTGTACACCTGCTGCTCTTTACAGGTCTTGAAGAGTGCCGTCATTCACTGGTCATTTGGATGCAATGGGCCAATTCTCCCTTTTAGTCTGTTGAGAATCCTTATTCCTGCTGTCTTGGCTGTGTAGGACAAGACTGAAATAAGGCGATATTTGTCCACTTCATCTTTGGGAATTGAAAGGACATCAACTTCCTTCCATTTATTTAGAGCTTGCCATTTTCAATTGATTTTCGTTAATGTCAGCCACCAATTCTTGTCCAACGCCTCAAGAATGCTTAATCATTAATTAAGAATGTTGGCGTATCTTGTCCAGGAGAAGTGTCGCTGCTTGACCGTCATGTTGCTTCAGGCTCAGTTGTTGTCAACTGATGGCCACTGTCAACTTTGCCTTGGTTTCAGGTAGTCTGTCTGTATGTGTTGGTAGCTGTTCTTCCTGTCCAGTTGTGATGCACTCTGGGAGTTACTCATTATATGGGGATCCTTCCAATAACTTTTTTTGAGTGTTCTCTAGATTTGTGAGGGCGGAGGTGGGTGTTGTTTGGTACTCACTAGTTCCTCTCCCTTCCCTATCATCGGCGGCGTATGCAAGGCTGGCTAACATCAGAACTATCTTCTGAAACCTGTCTAAGGAATCTTTCAGAACATTGTAACGTATGTAAGACCAATCCTGGAGTATGCGGCCCTAGCAAGGAGCCCGTACCTTGTCAAGCACAAGACGAAGCTGGAAAAAGTTCAGAGGTATGCCACTAGACTAGTCCCAGAACTAAGAGGCATGAGTGGCAGTGGCAGAACTAAGACAGAAGAGCTCGAGGAGATATGATCGCCACATACAATATTCTCAGGGGAATTGACAGGTTAGATAATGATAAACTGTTTAACACGGGTGGAACGCGAACAAGGGGACACAGGTGGAAACTGAGTAAGCCAAATGAGCCACAGAGATATTAGAAACAACTTTTTCAGTGTCAGAGTAGTTAGTAAATGGAATGCATTAGGAAGTGATGTGGTGGAGGCTGACTCCATACACAGTTTCCAATGTAGATATGATAATAGATATGTAGATATAAGAGCCCAATAGGCTCAGGAACCTATACACTAGTTGATTGACGCTTGAGAGGCGGGACCAAAGAGCCAGAACTCAACCACTGCAAGCACAACTAGGTGAGTACTAGCCTCTATCCCTTCCCCTTGTACGTATCCCTCCCCCACTACCCCCCCCCCCCAGTAGTCTCTTAACTCCCCCCGCAATTTCCACTAACTTCCCCAGCCACTGGGGTCAGGCCGGCACCACCCCCCAGCCACTGGGGTCAGGCCGGCACCTCCCCCCAGCCACTGGGGTCAGGCCGGCACCTCCCCCCAGCCACTGGGGTCAGGCCGGCACCTCCCCCCAGCCACTGGGGTCAGGCCGGCACCTCCCCCCAGCCACTGGGGTCAGGCCGGCACCTCCCCCCAGCCACTGGGGTCAGGCCGGCACCTCCCCCCCAGCCACTGGGGTCAGGCCGGCACCTCCCCCCAGCCACTGGGGTCAGGCGGCACCTCCCCCAGCCACTGGGGTCAGGCCGGCACCTCCCCCCAGCCACTGGGGTCAGGCCGGCACCTCCCCCCAGCCACTGGGTCAGGCCGGCACCTCCCCCAGCCACTGGGGTCAGGCCGGCACCTCCCCCCAGCCACTGGGGTCAGGCCGGCACCTCCCCCCAGCCACTGGGGTCAGGCCGGCACCTCCCCCCAGCCACTGGGGTCAGGCCGGCACCTCCCCCCAGCCACTGGGGTCAGGCCGGCACCTCCCCCCAGCCACTGGGGTCAGGCCGGCACCTCCCCCAGCCACTGGGGTCAGGCCGGCACCTCCCCCAGCCACTGGGGTCAGGCCGGCACCTCCCCCAGCCACTGGGGTCAGGCCGGCACCTCCCCCAGCCACTGGGGTCAGGCCGGCACCTTCCCCAGCCACTGGGGTCAGGCCGGCACCTCCCCCAGCCACTGGGGTCAGGCCGGCACCTCCCCCAGCCACTGGGGTCAGGCCGGCACCTCCCCCAGCCACTGGGGTCAGGCCGGCACCTCCCCCAGCCACTGGGTCAGCCCGGCACCTCCCCCACCACTGGGGTCAGGCCGGCACCTCCCCCAGCCACTGGGGTCAGGCCGGCACCTCCCCCAGCCACTGGGGTCAGGCCGGCACCTCCCCCAGCCACTGGGGTCAGGCCGGCACCTCCCCCAGCCACTGGGGTCAGGCCGGCACCTCCCCCAGCCACTGGGGTCAGCCCGGCACCTCCCCCAGCCACTGGGGTCAGGCCGGCACCTCCCCCAGCCACTGGGGTCAGGCCGGCACCTCCCCCAGCCACTGGGGTCAGGCCGGCACCTCCCCCAGCCACTGGGGTCAGGCCGGCCTCCCTCCCGCATCTGAGAATGTCTCCGTCGCCAATTGTAATATCGAAATGTCTGACCCGGCGTTTTTTATGGCCAGCGTCCGCACGGGAGCTGGGGGGGGGATTATGGGGGGGGAGGGGGGGAGGGAATGAGGAGGGGGGATTATGGGGGGGGGGAGGGAATGAGGAGGGGGAGGCGCGGGGAGATTGGAGAGAGGGAAGACACGAGGGGAGACATGGGGAGGGGGAGGACGTGGGGAAGAGGAGGGGGGTGACGGAGAAAGGGGTGACGTTAAGGAGGGGATGACGTACGTGCAGGGGGAGGTGGCGGCGTAGGGGAAGGGGAGGCGGAGGCTTGGGGAGAGGGGCGGGAGGTGCAGGAGGGAAGGATAGGGATGGGGGAGACAATAGACAGAAGGGCAGAGCATAGAATGGGGGGAAGGCTCAGGAAAAAATAGTTACACACACACAGGACTGTGAGACTTTTTTCCCCCGTCGTGAGGGTAGGGAGGTGGGGGGGGGGGGGGGAGAGGGGAAGGAAGGGGTAGTGAATGGTTATGGGTGAGGTAGCAGGAGGGGGGGGGGGGGCGATCAGGGGGGGGGGCAGAGAAAATTACTCGAGGTTAGGGTCGTCGTTTCTTGTTTGGGTTATCTTGTTTGTTGTTGTTGTTGTTGTCAGGAATTATTCACTACTTGGATGGTTCTTGAGAGTCGTAAGGTCCTGGTGGGTCCCGTATCTACTGTCACAGGGGGGGGGGGGTGCCGGATACAGTCACTAGGGGGGGTGCCGGATACAGTCACTAGGGGGGTGCCGGATACAGTCACTAGGGGGGGGGTGCCGGATACAGTCACTAGGGGGGGGAAGTGCCGGATACAGTCACTAGGGGGGGTGCCGGATACAGTCACTAGGGGGGGGGGTGCCGGATACAGTCACTAGGGGGGGGGGGTGCCGGATACAGTCACTAGGGGGGGGGTGCCGGATACAGTCACTAGGGAGGGTGCCGGATACAGTCACTAGGGGGGGTGCCGGATACAGTCACTAGGGGGGGGTTGCCGGATACTGTCACTAGGGGGGGGATGTGCCGGATACAGTCACTAGGGGGGGGGGGTGCCGGATACAGTCACTAGGGGGGGTGCCGGATACAGTCACTAGGGGGGGGTGCCGGATACAGTCACTAGGGGGGGGTGCCGGATACAGTCACTAGGGGGGGGGTGCCGGATACAGTCACTAGGGGGGGGGGGGGGTGCCGGATACAGTCACTAGGGAGGGGGTGCCGGATACAGTCACTAGGGGGGGGGGGTGCCGGATACAGTCACTAGGGGGGGGGGGGTGCCGGATACAGTCACTACTAGGGGGGGGTGCCGGATACAGTCACTAGGGGGGGGGGGGGGTGCCGGATACAGTCACTAGGGGGGGGGGGTGCCGGATACAGTCACTGGGGGGGGTGCCGGATACAGTCACTAGGGGGGGGATTGCCGGATACAGTCACTAGGGGGGGGGTGCCGGATACAGTCACTAGTGAGTGAGTGCCGGATACAGTCACTGTAGGAGGGACCACAGACCAAACTAGACACTGTCTCTCTCACTTTAGTAACTTTACCAAGATAACATAACCAAGATAACATTACCAAGAAAACAGGTGTACCCGAGTTTATCCCAAGAACACAACAACGTCACGATGGGTGCTAACCTACAGGGCTTGTTCAGGCCTACAGTGCACCTGGATTGTGCCTGCTAGATGAGGTTCTGAGAGTTGTTCTCCTGCCCGAGCCCGGCCGCAGGCCCACAGATCCACCACAGCTCAGTTGCTCCGGCGCTTCTTGAAGAAAACTGGCTTTCTTGCCAGTTTAAGAAAGCATAATTTACTTTTCTAGAATAACAAAGAGTAAGGCCGACACGATTGAGGTATTAACGGATGAAAGGGAATATCAAGGAGAGTATTAATACGGGTGTAAATAACATGGTTGTAAATATATGACAAATATATGAGCATGAAAAACATGGTTGTAAATATATAAGCATGAAATAAGAAGCATAAGAATTGATAGAAATTGGGTAAGTTTAGGTTCAAAGTTGATCCCATCATCTTACTCTAGTGTGGTGGTGGTGTCACACGCCACACCTTGTTCAGTGGTTCACTAGTGAAGTGGTGGTGTCACACGCCACACCTTGTTCAGTGGTTCACAAGTGTGGTGGTGTCACACGCCACACCTTGTTCAGTGGTTCACTAGTGTAGTGGTGGTGTCACACGCCACACCTTGTTCAGTGGTTCACTAGTGTGGTGGTGGTGTCACACGCCACACTTTGTTCAGTGGTCCACTAGTGTAGTGGTGGTGTCACACGCCACACCTTGTTCAGTGGTTCACTAGTGTGGTGGTGTCACACGCCACACCTTGTTCAGTGATCCACTAGTGTGGTGGTGTCACACGCCACACCTTGTTCAGTGATCCACTAGTGTGGTGGTGGTGGTGGTGGTGTCACGCCATACCTTGTTCAGTGGTCCACTAGTGTGGTGGTGGTGTCACACGCCACACTTTGTTCAGTGGTCCACTAGTGTAGTGGTGGTGTCACACGCCACACCTTGTTCAGTGGTTCACTAGTGTGGTGGTGTCACACGCCACACCTTGTTCAGTGATCCACTAGTGTGGTGGTGTCACACGCCACACCTTGTTCAGTGATCCACTAGTGTGGTGGTGTCACACGCCACACCTTGTTCAGTGATCCACTAGTGTGGTGGTGGTGTCACACGCCACACCTTGTTCAGTGGTCCAGTAGTGTGGTGGTGGTGTCACACGCCACACCTTGTTCAGTGGTCCAGTAGTGTGGTGGCTCAAAGCATGATATCGTCATGCTTTGAACCAAATGACGATATTACCAAAATGTTACACATGTTCGTTCTTATATATGTGAGCGAACACGTCTCTCCCTCCTCCCCTCTTCCCCCTTCTCCTTCCCTCTTCCACCCCCTCCTCCTCCCCTCTTCCCTTCCCCATACCGAGTCAGAGGAGCCTACACAAGCACTCAGATTCACGACCGTGGACGTGTGCAGCGAACTAGGCATACTTGTCATATATAATATATATATATATATATATATATATATATATATATATATATATATATATATGTTATATATATATATACATATATATATATATATATATATATATATATATATATATATAATGTCGTACCTAGTAGCCAGAACGCACTTCTCAGCCTACTATGCAAGGCCCGATTTGCCTAATAAGCCAAGTTTTCCTGAATTAATATATTTTCTCTAATTTTTATCTTATGAAAAGATAAAGCTACCCATTTCATTATGTATGAGGTCAATTTTTTTTATTGGAGTTAAAATTAACGTAGATATATGACCGAACCTAACCTAACCTAACCTATCTTTATAGGTTAGGTTAGGTATCTGAAAAAGTTAGGTTAGGTATGGTTAGGTAGGTTTAGGTAGTCGAAAAACAATTCATGAAAACTTGGCTTATTAGGCAAATTGGGGCTTGCATAGTAGGCTGAGAAGTGCGTTCTGGCTACTAGGTACGACATATATATATATATATATATATATTAATATATATATATATATAATATATATATATATATATATATATATATATATTATATAATTACAAATACGTATATATGTATGCATATATGCATAGACTTCAATGAATGTACACATGCGATGAAATTTGCAGTCCAGGACCTGGAGTCTGCTCCCAGCTCACACACAAGTGGGTAGTTTGACCTGATGTCTCGGTTCACGTCTGTGCGTGAACGGTTAGAAAGGTTAGAAAGGCGGGGTCCAAGAACTAACAGCTCGATCTTGCCGGCACAAATAGCTAAGGGGCAGTACACGCGCACATTTACAAACTTTATCCATGTAGGTCTACATGTATATATATCTACTCTCTAGCGCACACAAAAAACAATCACACACACACACACACACACACACACACACACACACACACACACACACACACACACACACAAACACACAAGAAAAGGGGGAAGACAGAAGCCACTTAACTAGAGACCCGTCTCACTAACAAGTCTCCCCTACAAGTACTAGAGAGACTGACCTGAAGCAGGCCAGTAGAACAGTTAGGACAGATCAATTGTCTCTCAAGACACCTGCACGGTTTTAGTAAAGGGAAAATCCTGCTTGACAGGCTGGCGTATCTGGAGGAATGCTAAGGTGGGTCAGAGAGTATCTCTCAGGAAGGAAACAAAGGGTTACAGTGAGAGTAGACACTCACACACCAGAGTGGAGAGAGGTTACCAGTGGTGTTCCACAAGGATTGGTTGTAGGGCCTATACTGTTTCTAATGTATGTAAATGACCTGACAGGAACTTGGCTCCTTCATATCAATATTTGCAGATGATGCAAAACTAATGACAAGAGTCAGGGTTAGACTGAGGTGCACTGCAAGTAGAATTTAACACTCTAGAATTGGCCTGAAAAATGCCTGCTAGAGTTTAACTCAGCCAAATGCAAACTTATGATGATTGCAATAGGAATGTGAATACCAGTACAGCGGTATAGCTCTAAGGGAAGACAAATTCTCCACTCAGAAAATGAGAAAGACCTGTGAGTGGAGAAATCTGATACCAGAAGTCCACATTAGCAGAAGAGCAACAGCTGTATGTGGCATACTGGCCAATATTCGTATGTTCTTCACAAACTTGGACAAATGGGCTTTTCAGGCCTTATATACCGCGAAGGTGAGACCCACGCTGGAATATGCGTCCCCAGCGTGGAACCCTTACCTGAAAAAGGACAAGGGGAAAACTAGAAAGGTCCAAAGATATGCAACGAAACTCGTTCCGGAGCTGAGGGGACTGAGGTACGAGGAAAGACAGATAACTAGACCTCACCACATTGGAGGAAAGGAGAGGGCGGGTGGACATAACATAAAATTCTGAGAAATAGACAAAGCTGACAAATCAGCGTTGTTCCAAGCTAGGAAGAGCAGAACGAGGGGTCACGGATGGAAACTAGAGGCGCAAATGAGTCATAGAGAAATCAGGAAGAACTATTTTCAGTATCAAACTGTCAATAGGTGGAACAGGTTAGACGTATTTGTCGTTGAAGATAATCCGATTCAAAATTTGTAATGTAAATACGATAAATACGTGAGAAATGAGTCATTGCATTAGCCTAAAAGCGATCGGGAGACGGGGCTAGAAGCCTAACTGGACCCTGCAAGCGCATCTAGGTGAGCACACACACACACACGCACGAGGAGGCGTACGCACGCCTGCACCTCCACGCTTACGCCAACACACTGGTTCCCGTAGGCCTAGTGATATCGATTGATTACTTCAAATGCAGGTAGCGGCCGTAGGTTTATGCTCTCGTCTCTCCGGGTAATGTAGCGCCCTCCCCCCAGAGTAAGGTGACGCTTCCCCCCAGTAAGGTGACGCTCCCCCAGAGTAAGGTGACGCTCCCCCCAGTAAGGTGACGCTCCCCCCAGTAAGTGACGCTCCCCCAGAGTAAGGTGACGCTCCCCCCAGTAAGGTGACTCCCCCCCAGTAAGTGACGCTCCCCCCAGTAAGGTGACGCTCCCCCAGTAAGGTGACGCTCCCCCCAGTAAGGTGACGCTCCCCCAGAGTAAGGTGACGCTCCCCCCAGTAAGGTGACGCTCCCCCCAGTAAGGTGACGCTCCCCCAGTAAGGTGACGCCTCCCTAGAGTAAGGTGACGCTCCCCCAGAGTAAGGTGACGCTCCCCCAGTAAGGTGACTCTCCCCAGAGTAAGGTGACGCCTCCCTAGAGTAAGGTGACGCTCCCCCAGTAAGGTGACGCTCCCCCCAGTAAGGTGACGCTCCCCCAGAGTAAGGTGACGCTCCCCCCCAGTAAGGTGACGCTCCCCCAGTAAGGTGACGCTCCCCAAGTAAGGTGACGCTCCCCCCAGTAAGGTGACGCTCCCCCCAGTAAGGTGACTCTCCCCAGAGTAAGGTGACGCCTCCCTAGAGTAAGGTGACGCTCCCCCAGTAAGGTGACGCTCCCCCAGAGTAAGGTGACGCTCCCCCCAGTAAGGTGACGCTCCCCCCAGTAAGGTGACGCTCCCCCCAGTAAGGTGACGCTCCCCCAGAGTAAGGTGACGCTCCCCCCAGTAAGGTGACGCTCCCCCCAGTAAGGTGACTCTCCCCAGAGTAAGGTGACTCTCCCCAGAGTAAGGTGACGCTCCCCCAGTAAGGTGACGCTCCCCCCCAGTAAGGTGACGCTCCCCCAGAGTAAGGTGACGCTCCCCCCAGTAAGGTGACGCTCCCCCCAGTAAGGTGACGCCTCCCCAGAGTAGGTGACGCTCCCCCAGTAAGGTGACGCCTCTAGAGAGTAAGGTGACGCTCCCCAGAGTAAGGTGACGCTCCCCCAGTAAGGTGACGCTCCCAGAGTAATGTGACGCTCCCTAGAGTAAGGTGACGCTCCCCCCAGTAAGGTGACGCTCCCCCCAGTAAGGTGACGCTCCCCAGAGTAAGGTGCCGCTCCCCCCAGTAAGGTGACGCTCCCCCAGAGTAAGGTGACGCTCCCCCAGTAAGGTGACGCCTCCCCAGAGTAAGGTGACGCTCCCCCAGTAAGGTGACGCTCCCCAGAGTAAGGTGACGCTCCCCAGATAAGGTGACGCTCCCCCCAGTAAGGTGACGCTCCCCCCAGTAAGGTGACGCTCCCCAGAGTAAGTATGACGCTCCCCCAGTAAGGTGACGCCTCCCCAGAGTAAGGTGACGCTCCCCCCAGTAAGGTGACGCTCCCCCCAGAGTAAGGTGACGCTCCCCCCAGTAAGGTGACGCTCCCCCCAGTAAGGTGACGCTCCCCCCAGTAAGGTGACGCTCCCCCCAGTAGGTGGTGACTCTCCCCCCAGTAAGATGACTTTCCCCCCAGTAAGGTGACGCCTCCCCAGAGTAAGGTGACGCTCCCCCAGTAAGGTGACTCTCCCCCCAGTAAGGTGACTCTCCCCCCAGTAAGGTGACGCCTCCCCAGAGTAAGGTGACGCTCCCCCCAGAGTGAGGTGACGCTCCCCCAGTAAGGTGACGCTCCCCCCCAGTAAGGTGACGCTCCCCAGAGTAAGATGACGCTCCCCCAGTAAGGTGACGCTCCCCCCAGAGTAAGGTGACGCTCCCCCCAGAGTAAGGTGACGCTCCCCCAGAGTAAGGTGACGCTCCCCCCAGTAAGGTGACGCTCCCCCAGAGTAAGGTGACGCTCTCCCAGAGTAAGGTGACGCTCCCCCAGAGTAAGGTGACGCTCCCCCAGAGTAAGGTGACGCTCCCCCAGAGTAAGGTGACGCTCCCCCAGAGTAAGGTGACGCTCCCCCAGAGTAAGGTAGAACGCTCCCCCAGAGTAAGGTGACGCTCCCCCAGAGTAAGGTGACGCTCCCCCAGAGTAAGGTGACGCTCCCCCAGAGTAAGGTGACGCTCCCCCAGAGTAAGGTGACGCTCCCCAGAGTAAGGTGACGCTCCCCCCGTAAGGTGACGCTCCCCAGAGTAAGGTGACGCTCCCCAGAGTAAGGTGACGCTCCCCCCAGTAAGGTGACGCTCCCCCAGAGTAAGGTGACGCTCCCCAGAGTAAGGTGACGCTCCCCCAGAGTAAGGTGACGCTCCCCCCCAGTAAGGTGACGCTCCTCCCAGTAAGGTGACGCTCCCCAGAGTAAGGTGACGCTCCCCAGAGTAAGGTGACGCTCCCCCAGAGTAAGGTGACGCTCCCCCCAGTAAGGTGACGCTCCCCAGAGTAAGGTGACGCTCCCCCAGAGTAAGGTGACGCTCCCCCAGAGTAAGGTGACGCTCCCCCAGAGTAAGGTGACGCTCCCCAGAGTAAGGTGACGCTCCCCAGAGTAAGGTGACGCTCCTCCCAGTAAGGTGACGCTCCCCAGAGTAAGGTGACGCTCCCCAGAGTAAGGTGACGCTCCCCCAGAGTAAGGTGACCCAGTGGTCAATATTAGCACCGGTGCCTCAGGTGGTTAATAATGCTCCATAACTCTCCAGCATGTTGCACGCTGGTGCACGCTGGTGCACGCTGTTGCACGCTGTTGCACGCTGGTGCACGCTGTTGCACGCTGGTGCACGCTGGTGCACGCTGTTGCACGCTGGTGCAGCCTCATCCTTGCAGCATCTCCCACACCTCACAAGATCTCTCGGCTTACAGCTCCAAGACGCAGGAGTTCTCTCAGACGCTCCCAGGAGCACTTCTTCCATTTTGGCCAGTTTTCAGACCATTTTTTTGTGTATAGTCAGCGAAGGATTACACGAAGTGTTTGGGTGTTACTGTGTGTACTGTGTGCTACTGTGAGTACAGTGTGTTACTGTGTGTACTGTGAGTACTGTGTGTTACTGTGTGTACTGTGAGTACTGTGTGTTACTGTGTGTACTGTGAGTACTGTGTGTTACTGTGTGTACTGTGAGTACTGTGTGTTACTGTGTGTACTGTGAGTACTGTGTGTTACTGTGTGTACTGTGAGTACTGTGTGTTACTGTGTGTACTGTGAGTACTGTGTGTTACTGTGTGTACTGTGAGGGGGGCGAGGAAGAGTCGATCAGGTGCAAGGACCGTGCCGTGTGAGGTGGAGCTTCACATCGTACTTAAGCTGGACTTGGTTGTAGTTACTGTTACTGGTGTAACAGTACCGTTGTACTGTGTAACAGCACCGTTGTACTGTGTAACAGTACCGTTGTACTGTGTAACAGCACCGTTGTACTGTGTAACAGCACCGTTGTACTGTGTAACAGCACCGTTGTACTGTGTAACAGCACCGTTGTACTGTGTAACAGCACCGTTGTACTGTGTAACAGCACCGTTGTACTGTGTAACAGCACCGTTGTACTGTGTAACAGCACCGTTGTACTGTGTAACAGCACCGTTGTACTGTTTAACAGCACCGTACTGTACTGTTTAACAGCACCGTTGTACTGTGTAACACAGCACCGTTGTACTGTGTAAACAGCACCGTTGTACTGTGTAACAGCACCGTTTTACTGTGTAACAGCCCCGTTGAACTGTGTAACAGCACCGTTGTACTGTGTAACAGCACCGTTGTACTGTGTAACAGCACCGTTGTACTGTGTAACAGCACCGTTGTACTGTGTAACAGCACCGTTGTACTGTGTAACAGCACCGTTGTACTGTGTAACAGCACCGTTGTACTGTGTAACAGCACCGTTGTAGGTACTGTTACAGTTTGTGAGCGGTTATGGTAGATATATGTCGTAGGCCGCCTCTCTATTATGTATTTATTGTTCACTTGATCACTATCGTCTAACTTGGACAAGTTGTTGTGAAAGACATATATATGGTTGTTTAGAGTTGTGATGACCTAGTTGTATGGTTGTTTAGAGTTGTGATGACCTAGTTGTATGGTTGTGTTGAGCCGGGTGTACAAGGGTCCGGCAACAGCTCCTTTACTCCTCTTGTCCATCTCACTGTCGGCTTGTGCAACGATATTCACACCTGCGTGCGTGCGTGTGCTCACCTAGTTGTGTTTGCCAGGGTTGAGCTTTGGCTCTTTGGTCCCGCCTCTCAACTGTCAATCAACTGGTGTACAGATTCCTGAGCCTACTGGGCTCTATCATATCTACATTTGAAACTGTGTATGGAGTCAGCCTCCACCACATCACTTCCTAGTGCATTCCAGGTGTACAGATTCCTGAGTGAGTGTGTGTGTGTGTGTGTGTGTGTGTGTGTGTGTGTGTGTGTGTGTGTGTGTGTGTGTGTGTGTGTGTGTGTGTGTGTGTGAGTGTGTGTGTGAGATATTTGAGGGTACCGGAATGGTGGGAGGAGGGGAAGGTGGGTAAGAAGAGGAGGGGTGGGGCTCCAAGGCAGGGATGTGTTTTGCACCACTGTGCAGGTCAACGCTCCTGACAGAGGGTGTGCAACAGTGTGCTGCTGGAATGTGGGGGACTATGGAGGGAGGGACGGAGAAGCTGGGGAAGGGGGGTGGGTGGGGAAGGGTGGTGGGGAAGGGGGTGGAATGGGGAAGGGGGCGGGGAAAGGGGGCGGTGGATGGTAGGCAAGAATAGAGGGGGGAAGTTGGTACCGTGTGAGGATGAGGAGGAGGGAGGGCTGGGGGGGGGGGGGGAAAAGGGAGGTGTGTACCTCTCAATAATTACAAATAAAACAAAGACAATATTACGAGCAAGAAGGAAACACAAACACTTACAAAGAAAGACAAATAAATACACAAGAATACGTACGAACAACAGGAGCGACTCTGCCAGTATTACCTTCCCTCCATTATACAACCCCCATTATACGGGGCAACAACCCATTCCCTCCATTATACAACCCCCATTATACGGGGCAACAACCCATTCCCTCCATTATACAACCCCCATTATACGGGGCAACAACCCATTCCCTCCATTATACAACCCCCATTATACGGGGCAACAACCCATTCCCTCCATTATACAACCCCCCTTATACGGGGCACCAACCCATTCCCTCCATTATACACCCCCATTATACGGGGCAACAACCCATTCCCTCCATTATACAACCCCCATTATACGGGGCAACACACCCATTCCCTCCATTATACAACCCCCATTATACGGGGCAACAACCCATTCCCTCCATTATACAACCCCCATTATACGGGGCAACAACCCATTCCCTCCATTATACAACCCCCATTATACGGGGCACACAACCCATTCCCTCCATTATACAACCCCCATTATACGGGGCAACAACCCATTCCCTCCATTATACAACCCCCATTATACGGGGCAACAACCCATTCCCTCCATTATACAACCCCCATTATACGGGGCAACAACCCATTCCCTCCATTATACAACCCCCATTATACGGGGCAACAACCCATTCCCTCCATTATATAACCCCCATTATACGGGCAACAACCCATTCCCTCCATTATATAACCCCCATTATACGGGGCAACAACCCATTCCCTCCATTATATACCCCCCATTAGACGGGCAACAAAACCATTCCCTCCATTATATAACCCCCATTATACGGGGCAACAACCCATTCCCTCCATTATATAACCCCCATTATACGGGGCAACAACCCATTCCCTCCATTATATAACCCCCATTATACGGGGCAACAACCCATTCCCTCCATTATATAACCCCCATTATACGGGGCAACAACCCATTCCCTCCATTATATAACCCCCATTATACGGGGCAACAACCCATTCCCTCCATTATATAACCCCCCATTATACGGGCAACAACCCATTCCCTCCATTATATAACCCCCATTATACGGGCAACAACCCATTCCCTCCATTATATAACCCCCCTTATACGGGGCAACAACCCATTCCCTCCATTATATACCCCCCATTATACGGGCAACAACCCATTCCCTCCATTATATAACCCCCATTATACGGGCAACAACCCA
>NW_025560713.1:22500-25000 GCF_020424385.1 Procambarus clarkii
GACACCTTAACACAAGCCTGCACCAGTCACAACACCTTAACACAAGCCTGCACCAGTCACAACACCTTAACACAAGCCTGCACCAGCCACAACACAAGCCTGCACCAGCCACAACACCTTAACACAAGCCTGCACCAGCCACAACACCTTAACACAAGCCTGCACCAGCCTCAACACCTTAACACAAGCCTGCACCAGTCACAACACCTTAACACAAGCCTGCACCAGTCACAGACACCTTAACACAAGCCTGCACCAGCCACATCACCTTAACACAAGCTTGCACCAGCCACATCACCTTAACACAAGCTTGCACCAGCCTCAACACCTTAACACAAGCCTGCACCAGCCACAGACACCTTAACACAAGCCTGCACCAGCCACATCACCTTAACACAAGCTTGCACCAGCCTCAACACCTTAACACAAGCCTGCACCAGCCACAACACCTTAACACAAGCCTGCACCAGCCACAGACACCTTAACACAAGCCTGCACCAGTCACAACACCTTAACACAAGCCTGCACCAGTCACAACACCTTAACACAAGCCTGCACCAGTCACAGACACCTTAACACAAGCCTGCACCAGTCACAG
The DNA here is from genome assembly GCF_020424385.1 of Procambarus clarkii. NCBI lineage: Eukaryota > Metazoa > Arthropoda > Malacostraca > Decapoda > Cambaridae > Procambarus > Procambarus clarkii. Next base: position 23,099 of record NW_025560713.1, read on the forward strand.
ACACCTTAACACAAGCCTGCACCAGTCACAGACACCTTAACACAAGCCTGCACCAGTCACAGACACCTTAACACAAGCCTGCACCAGTCACAGACACCTTAACACAAGCCTGCACCAGCCACAACACCTTAACACAAGCCTGCACCAGCCACAACACCTTAACACAAGCCTGCACCAGCCACAACACCTTAACACAAGCCTACACCAGCCACAACACCTTAACACAAGCCTGCACCAGCCAGACACCTTAACACAAGCCTGCACCAGCCACAACACCTTAACACAAGCCTGCACCAGCCACAGACACCTTAACACAAGCCTACACCAGCCACAGACACCTTAACACAAGCCTGCACCAGCCACAGACACCTTAACACAAGCCTGCACCAGCCACAACACCTTAACACAAGCCTGCACCAGCCACAACACCTTAACACAAGCCTGCACCAGCCACAGACACCTTAACACAAGCCTGCACCAGCCACAACACCTTAACACAAGCCTGCACCAGCCACAACACCTTAACACAAGCCTGCACCAGCCACAGACACCTTAACACAAGCCTGCACCAGCCACAGACACCTTAACACAAGCCTGCACCAGCCACAGACACCTTAACACAAGCCTGCACCAGCCACAACACCTTAACACAAGCCTGCACCAGCCACAGACACCTTAACACAAGCCTGCACCAGCCACAACACCTTAACACAAGCCTGCACCAGCCACAGACACCTTAACACAAGCCTGCACCAGCCACAGACACCCTAACACAAGCCTGCACCAGCCACATCACCTTAACACAAGCCTGCACCAGCCACAACACCTTAACACAAGCCTGCAGCAGCCACAGACACCTTAACACAAGCCTGCAGCAGCCACAGACACCTTAACACAAGCCTACACCAGCCACAGACACCTTAACACAAGCCTGCACCAGCCACAACACCTTAACACAAGCCTGCAGCAGCCACAGACACCTTAACACAAGCTTGCACCAGTCACAGACACCTTAACACAAGCCTGCAGCAGCCACAGACACCTTAACACAAGCCTGCAGCAGCCACAGACACCTTAACACAAGCCTGCACCAGTCACAGACACCTTAACACAAGCCTGCAGCAGCCACAGACACCTTAACACAAGCCTACACCAGCCACAACACCTTAACACAAGCCTGCACCAGCCACAGACACCTTAACACAAGCCTGCACCAGCCACAACACCTTAACACAAGCCTGCAGCAGCCACAGACACCTTAACACAAGCCTGCACCAGCCACAACACCTTAACACAAGCCTGCACCAGCCACAGACACCTTAACACAAGCCTGCACCAGCCACAGACACCTTAACACAAGCCTGCACCAGCCACAGACACCTTAACACAAGCCTGCACCAGCCACAGACACCTTAACACAAGCCTGCACCAGCCACAACACCTTAACACAAGCCTGCACCAGCCACAACACCTTAACACAAGCCTGCACCAGCCACAGACACCTTAACACAAGCCTGCACCAGCCACAGACACCTTAACACAAGCCTGCACCAGCCACAGACACCTTAACACAAGCCTGCAGCAGCCACAGACACCTTAACACAAGCCTGCAGCAGCCACAGACACCTTATCACAAGCCTGAGATGTGTTAGTTGAGACGACGGGATGTACAGATATGTGTACATTTCCATGTACATATTTATATTTCACGTATATATATTTATGAGTACAAGTACATATTAAAAAAGTAGTAGTATGTATGTGTATTTTCAAGTATATATATTTATGCTTACGAGTACATATTAAATATTTACAAGTATACAATAATTATTTACTACTATATATGTGTATTTTAAAGTATATATCTACGATTAAAAGTATATATTTTTTGCATTTTACAAA
>NW_025560713.1:27500-32500 GCF_020424385.1 Procambarus clarkii
GTGTGTATTCATGGAGGCGTGTGTGTATATTCATGGAGGCGTGTGTGTGAATTCATGGGAAGCATGTGTGTATACACGAGGGCTCGAGAATATGTGTATACATAGGTGTGTTTGTATGCACGAAGACAAAGGATTATAGGCGTGTGTGTATACATGCAGGATGAAGGCGTGTATGTATACATGCAGGATGAAGGCGTGTGTATACATGCAGGATGAAAGCGTGTGTGTATACATTCAGGATGAAGGCGTGTGTGTATACATTCAGGATGAAGGCGTGTGTGTATACATTCAGGATGAAGGCGTGTGTATACATGCAGGGTAAATGCAAGTGTGTGTATTCATGCGGGATGAAGGTGCGTGTGTGTGTATACATGCAGTATGAAGGCGTGTGTGTGTGTATACATGCAGTATGAAGGCGCGTGTGTGTGTATACATGCAGGACGAAGGCGTGTATATTTCGTACATGACGAAGGGGTGTATTACATACATGGAATTAAGCGATACATCCATACATGTAGGATGAGGTAAGAATAAAGTGTATACATAACAGTACAGTGTATACATAACAGTACAGTGTATACAACAGTACAGTGTATACATAACAGTACAGTGTATACATAACAGTACAGTGTATACATAACAGTACAGTGTCTACATAACATGTATACATAACATGATATGTTATGTACAGTGCTAACAAGTCATGGTGAGCACAGTACTAAGAGTACCCCCCCCCAGCCTGGTCAATATTGACCAATAAGACAGGCGGACCCGAGGTACAGTAATGTCCCCCCGGCCCCCCCCCCTGGGGTCAATACAACTGACAGCCCCATCACAAGGTCAGTAATTAACCTCTCAATTTAACAGCCTGCTTCTGCTTCACGCGTTTTTGTACATGTTAATATTTAAGGTAAAAACAGGTTGGGTAGGTTAGCCCTAGGACAGGTTGGGTAGGTTAGCCCTAGGACAGGTTGGGTAGGTTAGCCCTAGGACAGGTTGGGTAGGTTAGCCCTAGGACAGGTTGGGTAGGTTAGCCCTAGGACAGGTTGGGTAGGTTAGCCCTAGGACAGGTTGGGTAGGTTAGCCCTAGGACAGGTTGGGTAGGTTAGCCCTAGGACAGGTTGGGTAGGTTAGCCCTAGGACAGGTTGGGTAGGTTAGCCCTAGGACAGGTTGGGTAGGTTAGCCCTAGGACAGGTTGGGTAGGTTAGCCCTAGGACAGGTTGGGTAGGTTAGCCCTAGGACAGGTTGGGTAGGTTAGCCCTAGGACAGGTTGGGTAGGTTAGCCCTAGGACAGGTTGGGTAGGTTAGCCCTAGGACAGGTTGGGTAGGTTAGCCCTAGGACAGGTTGGGTAGGTTAGCCCTAGGACAGGTTGGGTAGGTTAGCCCTAGGACAGGTTGGGTAGGTTAGCCCTAGGACAGGTTGGGTAGGTTAGCCCTAGGACAGGTTGGGTAGGTTAGCCCTAGGACAGGTTGGGTAGGTTAGCCCTAGGACAGGTTGGGTAGGTTAGCCCTAGGACAGGTTGGGTAGGTTAGCCCTAGGACAGGTTGGGTAGGTTAGCCCTAGGACAGGTTGGGTAGGTTAGCCCTAGGACAGGTTGGGTAGGTTAGCCCTAGGACAGGTTGGGTAGGTTAGCCCTAGGACAGGTTGGGTAGGTTAGCCCTAGGACAGGTTGGGTAGGTTAGCCCTAGGACAGGTTGGGTAGGTTAGCCCTAGGACAGGTTGGGTAGGTTAGCCCTAGGACAGGTTGGGTAGGTTAGGAACTAAAAAAAATAATTGATTACATCAAGGACAGGTGTTGTAATTAACATTAAGAGCACATTACGTGGGCGAGGCAGGGTGAGAGCGGCGAGGCAGGGTGAGAGCGCTGCCTCCGCCACCACTGCCTCTCACTCATCACCTCCACGTGCTCCAGCACAGCACGTAGGTATTATCTACGTGTTGTTGTGACATAGAAGTAATGTACTTTTTCTCGTGAACCTTTCCAAGTATAAAGGTACTACCATTAATTAATAAAGCCTCAGTTTTCATTTGAAGCAGTTCCTTGTTCGAGTCATTAAGGAGGTTATTCTCTTTAAGATTTCACTCATAAATCTAGAATGAAATCCAGATTTTACATATATTTTCCTAAAATTGGCCTTCCAGTGTGAAGTCCATTTTTAGTACTGTGTAACTTTCTGGCCAGGTGGAGGCTACTGGGCTGGGAGTAAGTGAGTCCCAACTTAATTTCATACTTATGTTACATGGGTTAATTTAGATTTAAGGCCTGTCAACCTCTGGAGAATTAATAAGGCAGTCAACCTCTGAAGCATTATAAGACCACCGCAGAAGTTTATTAACCAATCAGCAAGTACATTATCCCTAATCACTGTCAAGGACTAAATTAAACTCACTTTGTGTGCACCTCTGTGTACACTGCTTTGTGTATACCTGTGTACACCATACTCTGTATATCTCTGTACTTACCTAGTTACCTAGTTGTACTTGCCTAGTTGTACTTACCTAGTTACCTAGTTGTACTTGCCTAGTTGTACTTACCTAGTTACCTAGTTGTACTTGCCTAGTTGTACTTACCTAGTTGTGCTTGCGGGGGTTGAGCTTTTTCTGAGCTTTGACTCTTTGGTACCGCCTCTCAACCGTCAGTCTACTGGTGTACAGGTTCCTGAGCTTCTCGAGCTCTATTATATCTACATTTGAAACTGTGTATGGAGTCAGCCTCCACCACATCACTGCCTATTGCATTCCATTAACTAACTACTCTGCTTCTGAAAAAGTTCTTTCTAATGTCTCTGTGGCTCATTTGGGTACTCCGCTTCCACCTGTGTCCCCTTGTTCGCGTACCACCCGTGTTAAATAATCCATCCTTGTCTATCCTGTCAATTCCCCTGAGAATTCTGTATGTGATGATCATGTCTCCCCGAGCTCTTCTGTGTTCCAGCGACGTGAGGTGCAGGTCACGCAGACTTTCCTCACAACTCATGCCTCTTAGTTCTGGGACTAGCCTAGTGGCATACCTCTGAACTTTTACACCTTGCACACAGTGCACACCACTCTGTGTTATGTTAAGGGGTGTTTTAGCAACATCTATAATGTAGCACCATTATAGATATTGCACACACACACACACACACACACACACACACAAAGGCAATAATAGTGTGTGTATCTCATTCTCTTCTTCCATGGAGACCATTATTCTGCTTCGGTATCTATGTTCTTTAAATATATTTTCTTATCCTAGATTTTCAGTAATGATTTCGTTCAGGTCTTTGAGAGCGTGTATCGGTACTCACCTAGTTGTGCTTGTGGGGGTTGAGCTTCGGCTCTTTGGTGTGTGTGTGTGTGTGTGTGTGTGTGTGTGTGTGTGTGTGTGTGTGTATACCTACAGAGGTCTACAACACACACACAAGGAACTCCCAGAAGACGCTAAACCTCATCCTCGAGTTAGACCTTAAGGGGGCGCCCCTGGAGGAGTACCGACGTGGGCGTGGGGGCCCCAAGGCCGCCCATCTCTCCAAGACGCGTCACTAACCACCTAATGTACGGAACAATCCCCCCCCCCCCCACAGTTCTCCCACCTAGTCCACCCACTTATCACGAAATAGAAATTAAAACTGAAATAAGTTTATTGAGGTAAAATACACACAAAGGGATGAGGTAGCTCAAGCTATTCTCACCCCGTTCAGTACATCGTGTTAATACATACATAGACACACATCACAAACAATAAACATATTACCAAACATTCTGAGAGATAAACATATACATTTCCTACTTATCACGAAGCTTCCCCCTCTTGAAGCTACGTTACCAAAGATGTGAACTGCAGCAAGTGGTAGCGGGGGAGACCTGTCACCCGTCAGTGTCACCCGCTACAGCGGCCATTACACCCGCTTCCCAATTATTCGAATAAAACAACAACAAATAAAAGCATTTCACTGCATCTAGTTAAACAAATTCCAGTTGTAATCAAGAAGTCATTCAGCGGAGCGTTGCGACGGCCCTGGCGGCGACGGCGGCGGCGTCTCTTGCCTCCTCCGTCACCGCCAGCCGTCGCCACCAGCGCCGCCGCCGCCGCCCTTGTGATGTGCTCCCCGCTCTGCCTCCCGCCAATAGTGCACATCTCCAAGACAGGAGCTGAGGGGGATTACCGGCGGACTAATGTGAGGGGCTAGAGATTAGGCGTCGGGCGGGCACGAAGGCCCCCTTCATACGCAGAATATAATTGGTTGCACTCTGAGACGCGCTCAAAGCCAAGCTACTAACTTTATCGATTCACGTGGCGATTAGTGGGCGGAGCGTAGGAGAGGCGGGCGTGGCTACCGAGGGGAAGACCAATCCTGGACGGTCGCCGGGCGAGCCGGGAGTGGCCCGGGAGGGGAAACCCAATGAGCAGCGAGGACGGCGCTTGCTGGGAGGAGCCATGTCAGGAGCAACCAATCAGCGGCGTCTTACTTGTGGGCGGAAACTGTGAGCCTGATACCAACTTCTCAACCCTTCCAGCCCAATCAGCGGGCGGCTGGGCGCTGTGCAGGAGCCAGTGAGGGCGTGCAAGCATGCAAGAGATGGCGGCAACCAGCACAAGGCAGGAAGGGCTGGCGGCCTGGCAGACACAGGCAGCGGCAGCTACCTCAACGCCCGCTAATAAAACCGCAGAAGAAAAGGGCGATGGAAACCCCCGAGCAATACCACTCGAGACCGCCAGGCCCTCAGTACCACACTGCTCCTGCTCCTCCACACACACACACGCGCGCGCACGTACACACACACACCGTCCCGCTGCTCCCGTCACACACACACACACACACACACACACACACACACACACACACACACACACACACACACACACACACACACACACACACACACACACAGCTACACATAACGACACACACTCCGCCACTATAATGACACACACCTCCAGGAGGCGCCTACCGCGTCACCCCCCCCCCCCCAGAGCTCTGCCAACCTCCACTCAACAACAACAATAATGCCACA
>NW_025560713.1:37500-42500 GCF_020424385.1 Procambarus clarkii
AAGATTGAATAAAGCAGCAGTGGTAATAAAAGTCCCCATCTCGCAGGATGGTTAGTCATACAGAGCCAGTTTTTTTCGGTTCAGTAACAACTCTACGTTAATCACACATCATATTTCACTTCATTTAAGGAAAATTTACTGTTTAGAAATGTTAAAGTTTATTAAAGCATTTAAATGAGGCCTATCCTCTGCCCCCTACAGTGGTATAGGACCTCTGCCCCCTACACTGTGGTACAGGACCTCTGCCCCCAACACTGTGGTACAGGACCTCTGCCCCCCAACACTGTGGTACAGGACCTGTGCCCCCCTACACTGTGGTACAGGACCCCTGCCCCCCTACACTGTGGTACAGGACCCCTGCCCCCCTACACTGTGGTATAGGACCTCTGCCCCCCAACACTGTGGTACAGGACCTGTGCCCCCCCCTACACTGTGGTACAGGACCTCTGCCCCTACACTGTGGTACAGGACCTCTGCCCCCTACACTGTGGTACAGGACCTGTGCCCCCCTACACTGTGGTACAGGACCCTGCCCCCCTACACTGTGGTACAGGACCTCTGCCCCCTACACTGTGGTACAGGACCTCTGCCCCCTACACTGTGGTACAGGACCTCTGCCCCCTACACTGTGGTACAGGACCTCTGCCCCCTACACTGTGGTACAGGACCTCTGCCCCCAACACTGTGGTACAGGACCTGTGCCCCCCTACACTGTGGTACAGGACCCCTGCCCCCCTACACTGTGGTACAGGACCTCTGCCCCCTACACTGTGGTACAGGACCTCTGCCCCCCAACACTGTGGTACAGGACCTGTGCCCCCCTACACTGTGGTACAGGACCTCTGCCCCCTACACTGTGGTACAGGACCTCTGCCCCCTACACTGTGGTACAGGACCTCTGCCCCCAACACTGTGGTACAGGACCTGTGCCCCCCTACACTGTGGTACAGGACCCGTGCCCCCCTACACTGTGGTACAGGACCTCTGCCCCCTACACTGTGGTACAGGACCTCTGCCCCCTACACTGTGGTACAGGACCTCTGCCCCCTACACTGTGGTACAGGACCTGTGCCCCCCTACACTGTGGTACAGGACCCCTGCCCCCCTACACTGTGGTACAGGACCTCTGCCCCCTACACTGTGGTACAGGACCTCTGCCCCCTACACTGTGGTACAGGACCTCTGCCCCCCAACACTGTGGTACAGGACCTGTGCCCCCCTACACTGTGGTACAGGACCCCTGCCCCCCTACACTGTGGTACAGGACCTCTGCCCCCTACACTGTGGTACAGGACCTCTGCCGCCCAACACTGTGGTACAGGACCTGTGCCCCCCTACACTGTGGTACAGGACCTCTGCCCCCTACACTGTGGTACAGGACCTCTGCCCCCTACACTGTGGTACAGGACCTGTGCCCCCCTACACTGTGGTACAGGACCCCTGCCCCCCTACACTGTGGTACAGGACCTCTGCCCCCTACACTGTGGTACAGGACCTCTGCCCCCCAACACTGTGGTACAGGACCTCTGCCCCCCAACACTGTGGTACAGGACCTCTGCCCCCCTACACTGTGGTACAGGACCTGTGCCCCCCTACACTGTGGTACAGGACCTGTGCCCCCCTACACTGTGGTACAGGACCTCTGCCCCCCTACACTGTGGTACAGGACCTCTGCCCCCCTACACTGTGGTACAGGACCTCTGCCCCCCTACACTGTGGTACAGGACCTCTGCCCCCTACACTGTGGTACAGGACCTCTGCCCCCCAACACTGTGGTACAGGACCTCTGCCCCCCTACACTGTGGTACAGGACCTCTGCCCCCTACACTGTGGTACAGGACCTCTGCCCCCTACACTGTGGTACAGGACCTCTGCCCCTACACTGTGGTACAGGACCTCTGCCCCCCAACACTGTGGTACAGGACCTGTGCCCCCCTACACTGTGGTACAGGACCCCTGCCCCCCTACACTGTGGTACAGGACCTCTGCCCCCTACACTGTGGTACAGGACCTCTGCCCCCTACACTGTGGTACAGGACCTCTGCCCCCCAACACTGTGGTACAGGACCTGTGCCCCCCTACACTGTGGTACAGGACCCCTGCCCCCCTACACTGTGGTACAGGACCTCTGCCCCCTACACTGTGGTACAGGACCTCTGCCCCCCAACACTGTGGTACAGGACCTGTGCCCCCCTACACTGTGGTACAGGACCCCTGCCCCCCTACACTGTGGTACAGGACCTCTGCCCCCCTACACTGTGGTACAGGACCTCTGCCCCTACACTGTGGTACAGGACCTGTGCCCCCCTACACTGTGGTACAGGACCTCTGCCCCCCAACACTGTGGTACAGGATCCCTGCCCCCCTACACTGTGGTACAGGACCCCTGCCCCCCTACACTGTGGTACAGGACCCCTGCCCCCCTACACTGTGGTATAGGACCTCTGCCCCCCAACATTGTGGTACAGGACCTGTGCCCCCCTACACTGTGGTACAGGACCTCTCCCCCCCAACACTGTGGTACAGGACCCCTGCCCCCCTACACTGTGGTACAGGACCTGTGCCCCCCTACACTGTGGTACAGGATCCCTGCCCTCCCTACACTGTGGTACAGGACCCCTGCCCCCTACACTGTGGTATAGGACCCCTGCCCCCCTACACTGTGGTATAGGACCTCTGCCCCCCAACACTGTGGTACAGGACCTCTGCCCCCCTACACTGTGGTACAGGACCCCTGCCCCCCTACACTGTGGTATAGGACCCCTGCCCCCCTACACTGTGGTATAGGACCTCTGCCCCCCAACACTGTGGTACAGGACCTGTGGCCCCCCCTACACTGTGGTACAGGACCTCTGCCCCCCAACACTGTGGTACAGGACCTGTGCCCCCCTACACTGTGGTACAGGACCTCTGCCCCCCTACACTGTGGTACAGGACCCCTGCCCCCCTACACTGTGGTACAGGACCCCTGCCCCCCTACACTGTGGTACAGGACCCCTGCCCCCCCTACACTGTGGTACAGGACCTCTGCCCCCCTACACTGTGGTACAGGACCTCTGCCCTCCAACACTGTGGTACAGGACCTGTGCCCCCCTACACTGTGGTATAGGACCTGTGCCCCCCTACACTGTGGTACAGGACCTCTGCCCCCTACACTGTGGTACAGGACCTCTGCCCCCCCTACACTGTGGTACAGGACCTCTGCCCCCTACACTGTGGTACAGGACCTCTGCCCCCTACACTGTGGTATACGACCTCTGCCCCCCTACACTGTGGTACAGGACCTCTGCCCCCTACACTGTGGTACAGGACCTCTGCCCCCTACACTGTGGTACAGGACCTCTGCCCCTCAACACTGTGGTACAGGACCTCTGCCCCCCTACACTGTGGTACAGGACCTGTGCCCCCCTACACTGTGGTACAGGACCTGTGCCCCCCTACACTGTGGTACAGGACCTCTGCCCCCCAACACTGTGGTACAGGACCTCTGCCCCCCAACACTGTGGTACAGGACCCCTGCCCCCCTACACTGTGGTACAGGACCCCTGCCCCCCTACACTGTGGTAAAGTCCCCCTGCCCCCCCTACACTGTGGTACAGGACCTCTGCCCCCCTACACTGTGGTACAGGACCCCTGCCCCCCTACACTGTGGTACAGGACCCCTGCACCCCTACACTGTGGTACAGGACCCCTGCACCCCTACACTGTGGTACAGGACCCCTGCACCCCTACACTGTGGTACAGGACCCCTGCACCCCTACACTGTGGTACAGGACCCCTGCACCCCTACACTGTGGTACAGGACCCCTGCCCCCCTACACTGTGGTACAGGACCCCTGCCCCCCTACACTGTGGTACAGGACCCCTGCCCCCCTACACTGTGGTACAGGACCCCTGCCCCCCTACACTGTGGTACAGGACCCCTGCACCCCTACACTGTGGTACAGGACCCCTGCACCCCTACACTGTGGTACAGGACCCCTGCCCCCCTACACTGTGGTACAGGACCCCTGCCCCCCTACACTGTGGTACAGGACCCCTGCCCCCTACACTGTGGTACAGGACCCCTGCACCCCTACACTGTGGTACAGGACCCCTGCCCCCTACACTGTGGTACAGGACCTGTGCCCCCCTACACTGTGGTACAGGACCCCTGCCCCCTACACTGTGGTACAGGACCTCTGCCCCCCCTACACTGTGGTACAGGACCTCTGCCCCCTACACTGTGGTACAGGACCCCTGCCCCCCTACACTGTGGTACAGGACCCCTGCCCCCTACACTGTGGTACAGGACCTCTGCCCCCCCTACACTGTGGTACAGGACCCCTGCCCCCTACACTGTGGTACAGGACCTCTGCCCCCCTACACTGTGGTACAGGACCCCTGCCCCCCTACACTGTGGTACAGGACCCCTGCCCCCCTACACTGTGGTACAGGACCCCTGCCCCTTACACTCACCCCCACACAAGTGTAGTGGAGCACTAGGCTGGGTCGGGGGCGCCCTGGTACGCGACCTCAAGGCTGATGGAAGCCTGATTGGGTGGCCGCCTCATAACAAAGGCTGAGGACGGCAGTATTTACGGCCCCACCGGCGTCTAATGGAGGCTGTTTCGTTGAATATTAAGTACGTTAGTCTTTCGTTAACTGGCCTCCTGTATATCCGATATTTCCGATATCCGGACGCCAGTAGGTGGCGGGTGGTGGTGATTATGTTGGCATTTTAGATGGGTCCTCTGAATTCAGAACAGGGTTTAATAATGTAGTATAGTCGTTTTAAAACTGGAAAAGGCGAAAGGTCAAAGGTTAACACAATTTCCGGAGTTGTTCACGCAATGAGTCATAGTTAACAGCGGGAGTGGGAAAGTGAGAGTTGAAGGTGTACTTAAGGTCAGACGCGAACATCAAACAACAATAGACCATTGGATCCAAACGAAGTTGCAGAATAATGGAAGGAGTATATGGAAAAGGTGGTTGACGACAAAAATAGTATTGTTATTATT
>NW_025560713.1:47500-61663 GCF_020424385.1 Procambarus clarkii
GCCCTCTCTTTCTTGCTTAATCTGTGTCACCTGATCGTAGAATTCTATCAAGCCTGTAAGGCAAGATTTACCCTCCCTTACAGGCTTGATAGAATTCTACGATCAGGTGACACAGATTAAGCAAGAAAGAGAGGGCTGGGCGGACTGCATTTTCTTGGATTGTGTGTGTGTGTGTGTGTGTGTGTGTGTGTGTGTGTATGTGTGTGTATGTGTGTATGTGTGTGTGTGTTTGTGTGTGTACTCACCTAGTTGTACTCACCTAGTTGTGTTTGCGGGGGTTGAGCTCTGGCTCTTTGGTCCCGCCTCTCAACCGTCAATCAACAGGTGTACAGATTCCTGAGCCTATCGGGCTCTGTCATATCTACACTTGAAACTGTGTATGGAGTCAGCCTCCACCACATCACCCCCTAATGCATTCCATTTGTCAACCACTCTGACACTAAAAAAGTTCTTTCTAATATCTCTGTGGCTCATTTGGGCACTCAGTTTCCACCTGTGTCCCCTTGTGCGTGTTCCCCTTGTGTTAAATAGACTGTCTTTATCTACCCTATCAATCCCCTTCAGAATCTTGAATGTGGTGATCATGTCCCCCCTAACTCTTCTGTCTTCCAACGAAGTGAGGTTTAATTCCCGTAGTCTCTCCTCGTAGCTCATACCTCTCAGCTCGGGTACTAGTCTGGTGGCAAACCTTTGAACCTTTTCCAGTTTAGTCTTATCCTTGACTAGATATGGACTCCATGCTGGGGCTGCATACTCCAGGATTGGCCTGACATATGTGGTATACAAAGTTCTGAATGATATGTGTGTGTATATGTGTGTGTGTGTGTGTGTGTGTGTGTGTGTGTGTGTGTGTGTGTGTGTGTGTGTGTGTGTGTGTGTGTGTGTGTGTGTGTGTGTGTGTGTGTGTGTGTGTGTGTGTGTGTGTGTGTGTGCGCGCGCGCGCGCGCGCTCTGCTACTAGCACACAACTCACAAATAACTCATTCAACTCGACCCTCATCCACTACTGTTCCATCCCTCACCTTCACTTCCCTCTCTCTCAATCTCAACGGAGCGTGAGGGTGGAGGAGCGTGAGGGTGGAGGAGCATGAGGGTGGAGGAGCGTGAGGGTGGAGGAGCGTGAGGGTGGAGGAGCATGAGGGTGGAGGAGCGTGAGGGTGGAGGAGCGTGAGGGTGGAGGAGCATGAGGGTGGAGGAGCATGAGGGTGGAGGAGCATGAGGGTGGAGGAGCATGAGGGTGGAGGAGCGTGAGGGTGGAGGAGCGTGAGGGTGGAGGAACATGAGGGGTGGAGGAGCGTGAGGGGTGGAGGAGCATGAGGGGTGGAGGAGCATGAGGGTGGAGGAGCATGAGGGTGGAGGAACATGAGGGTGGAGGAGCATGAGGGTGGAGGAGCATGAGGGTGGAGGAGCATGAGGGTGGAGGAGCATGAGGGGTAAAGGAGCATGTGGGGTGAAGGAGCATGAGGGGTGGAGGAGCATGAGGGTGTGGAGGAACATGAGGGGGTGGAGGAGCATGAGGGGTGGAGGAGCATGAGGGTGGAGGAGCATGAGGGTGGAGGAGCATGAGGGTGGAGGAACATGAGGGTGGAGGAGCATGAGGGTGGAGGAGCATGAGGGTGGAGGAGCATGAGGGTGGAGGAGCATGAGGGGTAAAGGAGCATGTGGGGTGAAGGAGCATGAGGGGTGGAGGAGCATGAGGGTGTGGAGGAACATGAGGGGGTGGAGGAGCATGAGGGGTGGAGGAGCATGAGGGTGGAGGAGCATGAGGGTGGAGGAGCTTGAGGGTGGAGGAGCATGAGGGTGGAGGAGCATGAGGGGTGAAGGAGCATGAGGGGTGGAGGAACATGAGGGGGTGGAGGAACATGAGGGGGTGGAGGAACATGAGGGGTGGAGAAACGTGAGGGGTGGAGGAGCATGAGGGTGGAGGAGCATAAGGGTGGAGGAACATGCGGGGTGGTGGAGCATGAGGGTGGAGGAGCATGAGGGGTGGAGGAGCATGAGGGTGGAGGAGCATGAGGGTGGAGGAGCATGAGGGTGGAGGAGCATGAGGGTGGAGGAGCATGAGGGTGGAGGAGCATGAGGGTGGAGGAGCATGAGGGTGGAGGAGCATGAGGGTGGAGGAACACACCCACAGAGTGGCAGCACTGTCCATATCCAATCAATACGACCCGAGTTGGAGATTATACACAGGGGGGGAGGGGGAGGGGAGGTGTGAGGTAGGAAGCTTGAAGGAAGGAAAGAGGGGAAGGGGTGAGGGGAGGTGGAAGAGGGAGTAGAGGGGAAATAAAGAAGGAAACGAGGGAAGGAGTGAAGACAGTGACCGAAGACAGACAGTGAAGACAGAAGAGGACAGTGACCACAGGGGACCACAGGGACGACAGTGACCACAGGGACGACAGTGACCACAGGGGACCACAGGGACGACAGTGACCACAGGGACGACAGTGACCACAGTGACCACAGGGACGACAGTGACCACAGTGACCACAGGGACGAAAGTGACCACAGTGACCACAGGGACGACAGTGACCACAGTGACCACAGTGACCACAGGGACGACAGTGACCACAGTGACCACAGGGACGACAGTGACCACAGGGACGACAGTGACCACAGTGACCACAGGGACGACAGTGACCACAGGGACGACAGTGACCACAGGGACGACAGTGACCACAGGGACGACAGTGACCACAGGGACGACAGTGACCACAGGGACGACAGTGACCACAGGGACGACAGTGACCACAGTGACCACAGGGACGACAGTGACCACAGGGACGACAGCGACCACAGGGACGACAGCGACCACAGGGACGACAGTGACCACAGGGACGACAGTGACCACAGGGACGACAGTGACCACAGGGACGACAGTGACCACAGGGACGACAGTGACCACAGGGGACCACAGGGAGGACAGTGACCACAGCGACGACAGTGACCACAGCGACGACAGTGACCACAGCGACGACAGTGACCACAGCGACGACAGTGACCACAGCGACGACAGTGACCACAGGGACGACAGCGACGACAGTGACGACAGCGACGACAGTGACCACAGCGACGACAGTGACCACAGCGACGGCAGTGACCACAGCAACGACAGTGACCACAGCGACGACAGTGACCACAGGGACGACAGTGACCACAGGGACGACAGTGACCACAGGGACGACAGTGACCACAGGGACGACAGTGACCACAGGGACGACAGTGACCACAGGGACGACAGTGACCACAGGGGACCACAGGGAGGACAGTGACCACAGCGACGACAGTGACTACAGGGACGACAGTGACTACAGGGACGACAGTGACCACAGCGACGACAGTGACCACAGCGACGACTGTGACCACAGGGACGACAATGACGACAGTGACCACAGGGACGACAGTGACCACAGGGACGACAGTGACCACAGGGACGACAGTGACCACAGGGACGACAGTGACCACAGGGACGACAGTGACCACAGTGACCACAGGGACGACAGTGACCACAGGGACGACAGTGACCACAGGGACGACAGTGACCACAGTGACCACAGGGACCCCAGGGACGACAGTGACCACAGGGACGACAGTGACCCCAGGGACGACAGTGACCACAGGGACGACAGTGACCACAGGGACGACAGTGACCACAGGGACGACAGTGACCAAGGGACCACAGGGACGACAGTGACCACAGTGACCACAGGGACGACAGTGACCCCAGGGACGACAGTGACCACAGGGACGACAGTGACCAAGGGACCACAGGGACGACAGTGACCACAGGGACGACAGTGACCCCAGGGACGACAGTGACCACAGGGACGACAGTGACCCCAGGGACGACAGTGACCACAGGGACGACAGTGACCACAGGGACGACAGTGACCACAGGGACGACAGTGACCCCAGGGACGACAGTGACCACAGGGACGACAGTGACCACAGGGACGACAGTGACCACAGGGATGACAGTGACTTCAGGGACGACAGTGACCACAGGGACGCCAGTGACCACAGGGATGACAGTGACTTCAGGGACGACAGTGACCACAGGGACGACAGTGACCACAGGGACGACAGTGACCACAGGGACGCCAGTGACCATAGGGACCACAGGGACGACAGTGACCAAGGGACCACAGGGACGACAGTGACCACAGGGACGACAGTGACCACAGGGACCACACTGACCACAGGGACGACAGTGACCAAGGGACCACAGGGACGACAGTGACCACAGGGACCACAGTGACGACAGTGACGACAGTGACCAAGGGACCACAGTGACCACAGTGACGACAGTGACCAAGGGACCACAGGGACGACAGTGACCACAGGGACCACAGGGACGACAGTGACCACAGTGACGACAGTGACCAAGGGACCACAGGGACGACAGTGACCACAGGGACCACAGTGACCACAGGGACGACAGTGACCAGAGTGACCAAGGGACCACAGGGACGACAGTGACCACAGGGACCACAGTGACCACACGGACGACACAGGTGGATCACAACTGTTAATCAATCCTCCTTTACTCAGGGTGGATCTCCTGCGTGACGAAATTATTATCCACAGGTCAGTAATGACACTACCAAGGGGCCTGACAGGCTGAGTGGACAGCGCTCGTGATTCGTAGTCCTGAGGTTCCGGGTTCGATCTCTGGCGGAGGCGGAAACAAATGGGCTGAATTTCTTTCACCCTGATGCCCCTGTTTACTTAGCAGTAAATAGGTACCTGGGAGTTAGACAGCTGCTACGGGATGCTTCCTGGGGATGTGTTACAAAAAGAAGGCCTGGTCGAGGACCGGGCCGCGGGGACGCTAAGCCCCGATTTCATCTCAAGATAACCTCGACTTTTCAGACCCGTTGGCATGAGGTACCTGGAACTTTGCAATTACGTTATCCACTCTCGTGTTCTTGAAGATATCCTCATAATGCTCCCAGAGTCTGCCAGTGCAGACTACTTATCACATGCCTCTGTATGACTAACCATCCTGTGTGATGGAGATTTTTTAGCATCACGTAGCTAGCTTTGTGACACACACTGTACTCCCCTTCATATAGTCTACGGCAGCTGCACAAATGTTGATGTACCTAATGTATTAATAAAAAAAAATATCACTACCTGCTAGTGAATCTGGCAGTCCCCGTACTGCCAAGAGGACTCCCCCGCAGCGGGCGACGCCACACTGATCACCCTTCACCTAGTCAGTTCTTCACCGACCGTCAACGAGTGAGCATCTTGCCTCCATCATGCTATCATCTCTCAAATCCCCCAATATTACTTTTTCTTCACAATAAACATGATTCACTAAGGTCACTAAGCATTATTATAAATCACTGAGCACTTCACCTCACTGTACATGGCAAACTGTGGCAAACAAAAAGTTCTTACCGCAAGATTCGTAGTGCGACGACACTGGCCTCCACAAATCAAGATGGCGCCTGGGATTTACCTCCCTCCAGGTCGTCTACAAATCTTCTCTCGACTGCCACTGTCGAAATTCCTGTTCCTGACTTGCATGTGGGAGCGAGCCACAGGCACCAGCCTTGCTTCACCCGTGACGCCGTCCTCACTTGCGACGAGCAAAACCTCTTGTAGGGTGACCACGGGGGACACCAGAGGACCTTCCTACTCCTCCTTGGCTTGTGAACGTCACTCCTGGCTCCACAGATCGGTACTTCCTTCACCAGGACACGTAGACACTGTACCTTTAACTTGAAGTAGCGAAGAGCAGCGTGTGACCTCTTCGACCCCACACTCCCAACTGACGTCTTCACAGACCGTGACACGTCACGGCCTTGCTCCTCCCTCATTGGTCAGTAATGACATCATCGAACTCCTTCCTTCTTGGAAGGTCCCACGCTGTCGCCATCTTTCTGTCCACCTAATACATTGCCCTGATTTTGACACACAAAAGGCCTCAACCATACTTCTTCTCTCATACAACCTTGGTATACACGACAGTGTTATACATCCAGTTTTAGCCAACATCATGTCTGGATGGGGAACAATTGTTCCCACAGGGACGACAGTGTCTAGGGAGAGTTAACTCTCCCTAGACATAATCTAGGTCATGAAGCTCTTGGAATTCATAACAGTAAAAGAACTCAATAAAAGCTTCTAGGAAGATTTTAAGATTGAACCAGAACTGTCCCCCAGATCAACAGCTCTAATGGAGGTGTTAGAAGA
This sequence comes from Procambarus clarkii, assembly GCF_020424385.1. NCBI lineage: Eukaryota > Metazoa > Arthropoda > Malacostraca > Decapoda > Cambaridae > Procambarus > Procambarus clarkii. Next base: position 53,701 of record NW_025560713.1, read on the forward strand.
AACATTTGAAATAGAAGTAACACTAGAGGACGTCAAGAACCCACTGGAGGAGCTTGATGTGATGAAAGCCACAGGTCCTGACAAGATCTCACCATGGGTCCTAGAAGAGGGAGCTGCAGCACTGTGTGGACCCCTTATTATAGTCTTCAACTCCTCACTGGAAATGGGGGAACTTCCCGGTTCCTCCAAAGTGGTAAATATGGTACCTATATATAAGAAATGAGGAAGACAGGAGCCACTGAACTACAGACTGGTATCACTAACAAGTATTCCTTGTAAGATATTAGAGAGACTATTCAAGATGAAGTTCGTCAATCATTTAGAACACTTTTTTTTCTACGCATCAACATGGCCTCAAAGAAAAATCTTGCTTGACTAACTTATTAAGAGTTCAAAGACAAGATGACAACGATCAAACAGGATACAGAGGGCTGGGATGACTGCATTTTCCTGGACTGCCAGAATGCTTTTGACACTGTTCCTCACAAGCGACTCCAATACAAACTGGAACACCAGGCTGGTGTCTCGGGAAGAGCACTAACGTGGGTGAAGGAGTACCTACCAGGAAGAAGGCAAAAGAGTCATAGTATGATGAGAACTATCACAATGTAGAGAAGTAATGAGTGGAGTATCTCAAGGCTCGGTAATAGGGCCCATCTTGTTCCTAATGTATGTAAAGGAGCGAGGTACAGCTCATCCTTATACATGTACAATCGACTAGAGAATGGTCCAGAACAGACCGAAACGTCGTTGTCCCTTCACTTTCTAGTGTGTGGTTTGGTCAACTTATCCATGTTTACTGGCGATGCTAAACTAATGAGACGAATCAGAACTAAGGAGGACTGTACACCATTACAGGATGACTTAAACAATCTTCAGAGATAAGAAATGTGAGAAATGGCTAATAGACTTTAACCCTGACACATGCAAGGTTATGAAGAGATGGAGCAAGGAGACCTCATATACCGTCCAAGATGAAGGGAAGGCAACTTCCAACTTCTGAGAGAGAGAAAGACTTAGTAGTGGACACAAGGAAAGAGCTATCACCAGAGGCACACATCAGCAGGATAACGAGGGCAGCATATGCCATACTGGCACACGTCCAGTTAGCCTTCAGCAGATTGGACAAAGAACCCTTGTGAGAGCTGTACACATCCCATGTGAGAGCTGTTATTGAGCATGCTGCCCCGGCATGGAACCCTTACCTGAAGACACTAAACAAAACTAAAAAAAGTTAAAAGTAATACAACAAGGCTCGTTCCTGAGTTAAGGGAACTGAGCTATGAAAACTGAGGGAACTGAACCTCACTACACTGGAGGAAAGAAGAATAGGGCGGACATGATAACGACGTACAAGATACTAACGGGGGATTGACAAAATAGATATGGAAACCAAATTTAAATTAATGAACAGTAGAGCGAAAGAACATAATTGGAAATTGGAAACGCAAATGAGCCACAGACATGTCAGAAAGAACATTTTCAGTCTTAGTCATAAGTGGAACACGGAAGGAAAGGGAATTATTAGAGGAAATCACCAAGCCATTACGACTAAATAACACTGAGAAGGGCTCAGGATAAGGATTTGGGATGGGACGGGGGAAGGAATGGTGCCCAACCACTTGGACGGTCGGGGATTGAACGCTGACCTGCATGAAGCGAGACCGTAGCTAACAAACTAGACGAAGAGGTTGTCCAAGCCATATCCACATACAACTTTTAATATAAATATGGTAAAAAAAATGAGTGAGAGAGAGTCAATGCATTGAATTAATGATGGTGGAAAGTCGGGGCTTAAGAACAGATGCTCGACCCTGCAAGCTCAACTAGGTGAGTACACACACACACACACACACACACACACACACACACACACACACACATTGACCATATCTAGTCAAGGATAAGACTAAACTGGAAAAGGTTCAAAGGTTTGCCACCAGACTAGTACCCGAGCTGAGAGGTATGAGCTACGAGGAGAGACTACGGGAATTAAACCTCACTTCGCTGGAAGACAGAAGAGTTAGGGGGGACATGATCACCACATTCAAGATTCTGAAGGGGATTGATAGGGTAGATAAAGACAGTCTATTTAACACAAGGGAAACACGCACAAGGGGACACAGGTGGAAACTGAGTGCCCAAATGAGCCACAGAGATATTAGAAAGAACTTTTTTAGTGTCAGAGTGGTTGACAAATGGAATGCATTAGGAAGTGATGTGGTGGAGGCTGACTCCATACACAGTTTCAAGTGTAGATATGACAGAGCCCGATAGGCTCATGAATCTGTACACCTGTTGATTGACGGTTGAGAGGCGGGACCAAAGAGCCAGAGCTCAACCCCCGCAAACACAACTAGGTGAGTACAACTAGGTGAGTACAACTAGGTGAGTACACACACACACACACACACACACACACACACACACACACACACACGTCACCCTGCTCAATACATCTCATTATTTTCTTCCAGACCCGCTCGGTGGTGTTGCCAGTTCGCAGGGCGGAGAAAGAGAGCGGGAGGGGACACAGAGGGGAAAGAGGGGGGACAGAGGGGAAAGAGGGGGGGAAAGAGGGGGGGGAAGACGGGGGACGGAGGTGAGGAGGGACGTATGAAATAGGGGGAAACAGGAGAAAGGGCGGAGGGGGAGTAAAAAGAGAAGAATGAGGGGAAAGCTGGTGCCGGGAAGAAGGCGAGGGGAATTGTGGCTGGTTAAGGCGTTGTGAGGTGGACGATGAGGGTACAGGCGGCGTCCCCAGCCCCAACGGTACAGGAGGCGTCCCCAGCCCCAACGGTACAAGTGGCGTCCCCCAACCCCAACGGTACAGGCGGCGTCCCCAGCCCCAACGGTACAGGAGGCGTCCCCAGCCCCAACGGTACAGGCGGCGTCCCCCAACCCCAACGGTACAGGCGGCGTCCCCCAGCCCCAACGGTACTGGCGGCGTTCCCCAGCCCCAAGGTACAGGCGGCGTCCCCAGCCCCAACGGTACAGGAGGCGTCCCCAGCCCCAACGGTACAGGCGGCGTCCCCCAGCCCCAACGGTACAGGCGTCGTCCCCCAGCCCCAACGGTACAGGAGGCGTCCCCCAGCCCCAACGGTACAGAAGGCGTCCCCCAGCCCCAACGGTACAGGAGGCGTCCCCCAGCCCCAACGGTACAGGCGGCGTCCCCAGCCCCAACGGTACAAGCGGCGTCCCCCAACCCCAACGGTACAGGCGGCGTCCCCCAGCCCCAACGGTACAGGCGGCGTTCCCCAGCCCCAACGGTACAGGCGGCGTCCCCAGCCCCAACGGTACAGGCGGCGTCCCCAGCCCCAACGGTACAGGAGGCGTCCCCCAGCCCCAACGGTACAGGAGGCGTCCCCAGCCCCAACGGTACAGGAGGCGTCCCCCAGCCCCAACGGTACAGGAGGCGTCCCCCCAGCCCCAACGGTACAGGAGGCGTCCCCCAGCCCCAACGGTACAGGAGGCGTCCCCCAGCCCCAACGTACAGGCGGCGTCCCCAGCCCCAACGGTACAGGAGGCGTCCCCCAGCCCCAACGGTACATGATGCGTCCCCCAGCCCCAACGGTACAGGCGGCGTCCCCAGCCCCAACGGTACAGGAGGCGTCCCCCAGCCCCAACGGTACAGGCGGCGTCCCCAGCCCCAACGGTACAGGCGGCGTCCCCCAGCCCCAACGGTACAGGAGGCGTCCCCAGCCCCAACGGTACAGGCTGCGTCCCCAGCCCCAACGGTACAGGCTGCGTCCCCAGCCCCAACGGTACAGGCTGCGTCCCCAGCCCCATCGGTACAGGCTGCGTCCCCAGCCCCAACGGTACAGGCTGCGTCCCCAGCCCCAACGGTACAGGCTGCGTCCCTAGCCCCAACGGTACAGGCTGCGTCCCAGCCCCAACAGTACAGGCTGCGTCCCCAGCCCCAACGGTACAGGCTGCGTCCCAGCCCCAACGGTACAGGCTGCGTCCCCCAGCCCCAACGGTACAGGCTGCGTCCCAGCCCCAACGGTACAGGCTGCGTCCCCAGCCCCAAAGGTACAGGCGGCGTCCCCAACCCCAACGGAACAGACGTCGTCTCCAGCCCCAACGGTACAGGAAACTTCCCCAGCCCCAACGGTACAGGAGGCGTCCCCAGCCCCAACGGTACAGGAGGCGTCCCCAGCCCCAACGGTACAGGAGGCGTCCCCAGCCCCAACGGTACAGGAGGCGTCCCCCAACCCCAACGGTACAGGAGGCTTCCCCAGCCCCAACGGTACAGGAGGCTTCCCCAGCCCCAACGGTACAGGAGGCTTCCCCAGCCCCAACGGTACAGGAGGCTTCCCAGCCCCAACGGTACAGGCGGCGTCCCCCAGCCCCAACGGTACAGGGGGCTTCACCCAGTTCCAACGGTACAGGAGGCTTCCCCCAGTCCCAACGGTACAGGGGGCTTCCCCCAGTCCCAACGGTACAGGGGGCTTCCCCCAGTCCCAACGGTACAGGGGGCTTCCCCCAGTCCCAACGGTACAGGGGGCTTCCCCCAGTCCCAACGGTACAGGGGGCTTCCCCCAGTCCCAACGGTACAGGGGGCTTCCCCCAGTCCCAACGGTACAGGGGGCTTCCCCCAGTCCCAACGGTACAGGCGGCGTCCCCCAGCCCCAACGGTACAGGGGGTTTCCCCCAGTCCCAACGGTACAGGAGACTTCCCAGCCCCAACGGTACAGGAGGCTTCCCCAGCCCCAACGGTACAGGAGGCGTCCCCCAGCCCCAACGGTACAGGCGGCGTCCCCCAGCCCCAACGGTACAGGGGGCTTCCCCCAGTCCCAACGGTACAGGAGGCGTCCCCAGCCCCAACGGTACAGGAGGCGTCCCCAGCCCCAAAGGTAAAGGAGGCTTCCCCCAGCCCCAACGGTACAGGCGTCGTCCCCAACCCCAACGGTACAGGAGGCGTCCCCAGCCCCAACGGTACAGGAGGCGTCCCAAGCCCCGACGGTACAGGAGGCTTTCCCCAGACCCAACGGTACAGGCGGCGTCCCCCAGACCCAACGGTACAGGCGGCGTCCCCCAGCCCCAACGGTACAGGGGGCTTCCCCAGCCCCAACGGTACAGGAGGCGTCCCAGCCCCAACGGTACAGGCGTCGTCCCCAACCCCAACGGTACAGGAGGCGTCCCCAGCCCCAACGGTACAGGAGGCGTCCCTAGCCCCAACGGTACAGGAGGCGTCCCCCAACCCCAACGGTACAGGAGGCTTCCCCAGCCCCAACGGTACAGGAGGCTTCCCCAGCCCCAACGGTACAGGAGGCTTCCCCAGCCCCAACGGTACAGGAGGCTTCCCAGCCCCAACGGTACAGGCGGCGTCCCCCAGCCCCAACGGTACAGGGGGCTTCACCCAGTTCCAACGGTACAGGAGGCTTCCCCCAGTCCCAACGGTACAGGGGGCTTCCCCCAGTCCCAACGGTACAGGGGGCTTCCCCCAGTCCCAACGGTACAGGGGGCTTCCCCCAGTCCCAACGGTACAGGGGCTTCCCCCAGTCCCAACGGTACAGGGGCTTCCCCCAGTCCCAACGGTACAGGGGGCTTCCCCCAGTCCCAACGGTACAGGGGGCTTCCCCCAGTCCCAACGGTACAGGCGGCGTCCCCCAGCCCCAACGGTACAGGGGTTTCCCCCAGTCCCAACGGTACAGGAGACTTCCCAGCCCCAACGGTACAGGAGGCTTCCCAGCCCCAACGGTACAGGAGGCGTCCCCCAGCCCCAACGGTACAGGCGGCGTCCCCCAGCCCCAACGGTACAGGGGGCTTCCCCCAGTCCCAACGGTACAGGAGGCGTCCCCAGCCCCAACGGTACAGGAGGCGTCCCCAGCCCCAAAGGTAAAGGAGGCTTCCCCCAGCCCCAACGGTACAGGCGTCGTCCCCAACCCCAACGGTACAGGAGGCGTCCCCAGCCCCAACGGTACAGGAGGCGTCCCAAGCCCCGACGGTACAGGAGGCTTTCCCCAGACCCAACGGTACAGGCGGCGTCCCCCAGACCCAACGGTACAGGCGGCGTCCCCCAGCCCCAACGGTACAGGGGGCTTCCCCAGCCCCAACGGTACAGGAGGCGTCCCCAGCCCCAACGGTACAGGCGTCGTCCCCAACCCCAACGGTACAGGAGGCGTCCCCAGCCCCAACGGTACAGGAGGCGTCCCTAGCCCCAACGGTACAGGAGGCGTCCCCCAGCCCCAACGGTACAGGAGGCGTCCCCCAGCCCCAACGGTACAGGCGTCGTCCCCAGCCCCAACGGTACAGGAGGCGTCCCCAGCCCCAACGGTACAGGAGGCGTCTCCAGCCCCAACGGTACGGGTGGCGTCTCCAGCCCCAACGGTACAGGAGGCGTCCCCAGCCCCAACGGTACAGGAGGCGTCCCCAGCCCCAACGGTACAGGAGGCGTCCCCAGCCCCAACGGTACAGGAGGCGTCCCCAGCCCCAACGGTACAGGTGGCGTCCCTCAGCCCCAACGGTACAGGCGGCGTCCCCCAGCCCCAACGGTACGGGTGGCGTCTCCAGCCCCAACGGTACAGGAAGCTTCCCCAGCCCCAACGGTACAGGAGGCTTCCCCAGCCCCAACGGTACAGGAGGCTTCTCCAGCCCCAACGGTACAGGAAGCTTCCCCAGCCCCAACGGTACAGGAAGCTTCCCCAGCCCCAACGGTACAGGAGGCTTCCCCAGCCCCAACGGTACAGGAGGCTTCCCCAGCCCCAACGGTACAGGAGGCTTCCCCAGCCCCAACGGTACAGGAGGCTTCCCCAGCCCCCAACGGTACAGGAGGCTTCCCCAGCCCCAACGGTACAGGAGGCTTCCCCAGCCCCAACGGTACAGGAGGCTTCCCCAGCCCCAACGGTACAGGAGGCTTCCCCAGCCCCACGGTACAGGAGGCTTCCCCAGCCCCAACGGTACAGGAGGCTTCCCCAGCCCCAACGGTACAGGAGGCTTCCCCAGCCCCACGGTACAGGAGGCTTCCCCCCAACCCCAACGGTACAGGAAGCTTCCCCAGCCCCAACGGTACAGGAAGCTTCCCCAGCCCCAACGGTACAGGAGGCTTCCCCAGCCCCAACGGTACAGAGGCTTCCCCAGCCCCAACGGTACAGGAGGCTTCCCCAGCCCCAACGGTACAGGAGGCTTCCCCAGCCCCAACGGTACAGGAGGCTTCCCCAGCCCCAACGGTACAGGAGGCTTCCCCAGCCCCAACGGTACAGGAGGCTTCCCCAGCCCCAACGGTACAGGAAGCTTCCCCAGCCCCAACGGTACAGGAAGCTTCCCCAGCCCCTAGCCCCGCAAGACAAATCTAAGATTTAACCTAACCTAACCTCTCCTAGCACTCCTAGGCTTAATACGTTATATCTTTAGCCTAATAAAGTACACACATATTTATATATGCTCTACAAGGCCTAGGAAAGTTTAAGCTCAGCTTTTAGCTTTATTTTCCGCACTCAATTAAATTAAGAGAGAAAGTTAACTGTAGATGGTCCAGAACAACATATTGGTACCTTTGATGAAATAGTTACTGTAAGTACTATCCTTACAGGAGGATATCTTATCTTGTGATGATTTCCGGGCTTAGCGTCCCCGCGGCCCGGTCCTCGACCAGGCCTCCTTTTTGTTACACACCCCCATGAAGCAGCAGCCCGTAGCAGCTGACTAACTCCCAGGTACCTATTTACTGCTAGGTAACAGGGGCATCAGGGTGAAAAACATTTTGCCCATTTGTCTCCGCCTCCACCGGGGATCGAACCCGGAACCTTGGGACTACGAATCCGAAGCGCTGTCCACCCAACTGTCAGGATGGGTTGATATTATATATATATCTATTGTATAAGAATGTCTGTGTTTAAAGTTGAAAGCCCAACGGTGTGGCCCCCAACTGTGAACAGTTGGGGCTCCTTTCCCAAATTTGCAGAGGGAATGGTCTGAGGTGCGGGATGAACACAGGGTAGTCGGAGTCGCCAGAATTCCA
>NW_025560714.1:0-10218 GCF_020424385.1 Procambarus clarkii
GCTATCACCTCATTATGTCGGTCGTGATGGTCAAGTGGATTAAGGCGTCTTGTACATACCAGTTGCGTTTGCTCCTGGGAGTATGGGTTCGAGTCACTTCTGGGTGTGAGTATTCAGTTGCATATTGTCCTGGGGACCATTCAGGCTTGTTCGCATATATATATATATATATATATATATATATATATATATATATATATATATTATATATATATATATATAATAACATATATATCCACCTTTCTTTCTCTCCGTCCATCTGTACAGCCTTCTATCCTTCTTTCATATCCATCAGGTTCTTTCTATTCATCTATTGTTCTATCTGTCTATCCATCTATCTATCCATGCACCTACTGATCGTTCTATCTATTCATCCACCCAATTATCTCTATTTATCTATCCATGTAATTAATCTTCAATCCATATCCATCTTGCTACCTATACGTCTATCATATATTCATCTATCTGTCCTTCTATTTACCTGTCCACCCATCTACTCATCTGTCTATCTATTCATCCATTTATCCCTCCATCTAACCACTCATATGTCTACCTATCTATCCATACATGTATCTATCTATTCATTACACAGAGAGTAATCACACTCGCATGATGCATCAATGAGAAAATCCGTAGGAGTCGTGATATAGGTTCGAACTTATGTGCTGAATGTTCCCAGGTCTAGAAGAGTAAGCGACGACAAGGTCAAAAAGGATTGCAAGCTGGGGTACTACTGCACCCTCTAGGACTTCTGAGGTTTCCACTGAAGCACGAACCAGAGTTTCACACAATCCCCGCCATGCACTCTAACTCTATCATCTCGGAATGTTCCACCTCTGACGCTCCTCCTTCAATACAAAGAGAGCGTGTGCCTGGGAGCACCCAGCACATAGGTTCAAACCCGCATCACAGCTCCTACGGATTATCTGTTTATTCATTTGTCTATCCATCCATCCCTTTATCTACTGTCTGCTTCATTCTCTTCCTCTATCTTTGTCTCTTCCTCTCTCTGTCTCTCTCGAGCTTTGTTTTTGTTTCTGACTTTCTGTGTGTTTCTGTCTCTACCTTTTTCTCTGTCAATCTCTGTCTTAAAAATAATATAATTATCTAATGTGTGGGTGGTTAGCAGTGACAGCAGTTCAGTGGTGTGAAGTACTAAAAAAACAATAGTTATTCTTACCATGGTAAAGAGCAGTTACTTCAGAAACTTTTGCCACTGTGGGAGAATTGTCTGTTTGATGCTAGTATGGACAAGTTATTCACAGCAGGAATTTTCTTATTTTTTTCAAAATCAATGAATTATGGTGCAGATTACTAAAACACAACTTATTTTAAAACTTAAGCCTCCAACTATGAACAGACAAACACTTTCCCCTATGGTATAATTATAAAATATAAATATTACATTTTGACACATGATAAGTGTAGTGTGTTGTGTGATATGAGTGTTGTATAATGTTGGGATGCATAAGTGTGACTCTTACCGATATTATCTGCAGCGTTGACGTCTGCTCCAGCGTCGAGGAGGACCTTCACAGTGTTGTCGTGACCACGTGCGGCTGCCCCGTGAAGGGCTGTCCAGCCTGTCAACAGACACCACAATTGTTATTATGCATAAACCGTCACGATTAGCACACGCTATAATAAATATGTTACTATTCCATTTCAATGTTTCCGATTGCATTGACAAATTGAATTTTCGTAGATTTCAATTTATTTTCAATTTAATTTATTTATTATGTGTGACAGTGCATGAAATTGAGCAGAGTTGATTACCATACCTTTCATTTTTCGAGTATACGAATAGATGCCACACCTGTGACAGGTAAAAACATGCTTTTTGTTTAAAAACAGTGCCATCTATTGCACGTACGCAACATGCACTATACTAAATATGTTACGATGCCTTTCAATATTTCCGATTTCATTGATAAATTGAATTTTCATAGATTTTGATTCATTTTCATTTTGGTTTAATTATTTTGTGTGCCATTGCATTGGAATTAAGCTGTGTTATTTACCATACCGTTCATTTTGTCAGAATAGTTTATTTTTTATATTTTTTTTCATTTTTTTCATTTTGTGTTTTATCTGGGTTTTTTTATATCAGTGATGGGAACATCAGATCATTTGATGTTCCCAATTTTCTGATGGGAACCTCAGATCATTTGGGAATGCATCGGACGAGGGAGTGGGGAATGGTGTATTACTATAACTATGATATCCTGCTTCACACTAGTAGTCTTTATCTAACTATACTGACTCGAGAAGAGAGGAACATTGTGTTATCATTGTTAGAAAAACAAGATGATCGCTGAGGATATCCATCATCAACCAAGCTGGTATATGATCACACAAGCTTGAGACAAAGAAAACAATGAGTTGACAATGTTAGTTAAACAATATTACTAATAAAGATATTATGCATCCTACCAGTCGTTATCTGAACAAAACTTCTTAAGACTGAAGCAAACATGTGTTAATTATGTCATTAAAACATCATTTTAGTTCTTGAATCCCACAATTATTAGCCGACTGTAATGGATTGAGACAAAAGCAAGATGGTTTTTACTATTTACTGTTATTCATGACATCAACATGTACATTATCTATACACTACAAGTCACTATATGACTATACCAACCTGCAACTAGAAAAACAAGGATGTTCAAGTTGTAGGTTATTATGGTCCTTGTTGCACTGTCATTTTTATGGATAAATTAAACTCCAGCATACTATTGCCCGTAAGAGTTAGTATTTTATTGATACCGAACAAATTTAAACACACACGGCAATTGGAGGACAAAAGATTATAGTAGTAGTCAAATATAACCCCCACCAAACGACAGAAGATGGAAACAACATTGCCACCATTAATATAATAGAGAGAGTAGCTTCTATCGCTAGCAGGAACGGATCCAGACTACTAATCATGGAAGACTTCAACCACGGGAATATAGAGTGGGAGAACAGAGACAAACATGGAGGACCAGACACTTTGAGAGCTAAGCAGCTGGACGTGGCAACAAGAAACTTTCTAAGCCAACACATCAAGGGACCGACAAAAATTAGAGGAGAGGACGAACCAGCTATACCTGATCTAATATTTACTGTAAATGAGTCGCATATAAGGGAACTTATGTTAGAAGCCCCCTTTTGAATGAGTGATCACAGTGTACTGATCTTTGACTGATCCTGGTAGAGCTAGGATTTATCTCCCCAAAATAAGAACTGGGAAACAAAGGGCTGGTGTACCGAAAGGTAAATTATGAGGAAATTGAGAAAATTTCTATGGGATATACATTGGGACACAGAACTGAGAACTAAGTCCATACAAGATATGATGGACAATGTCACCTAAAAGTGTCAGGAGGTAGTAAACAGGTTTATCCCGGCGCGACAGGAATAAACCGAATAGCAAAGAAGAATCCTTGGTTTAATAGGGCATGTATGGAAGCAATGGAACTGAACAAAGGTTGAGGAGAACTTCTGAAATAACAGAACACCAGAAAGTAGAGAGATACCAGAGAACCAGGTAGGAGTTATGTAAGTGAGAAGAGCAGCTGAGAAAAGGTATGAAAATGATATAGTTAATAAAGCCAAGACCGAGCCAAAACTACTGCACAGTCATATCAGGAGGAAAAAACAGTGAAAGAACAGGTGAAGAAACTTAGAACAGGCGAGGACAGGTACACAGAGAATGACAAAAATGTGTGTGAAGAAGTCAACAAGAGACTCCAAGAGGTCTTCACAATAGAACGAGGTGAGATCACTGCACTAGGAGAGGTAAAACTAGGCGGCCTTGGAAGGGTTCGAAATCACAAGAGATGAGGTCAAGAGGCATCTTTTGGATCTGAACGTGAGAAAGGCTGTTGGCCCAGACGGAATCTTACCACAGGTATTGAAAGAGTGTGCAGAAGCACTTTGCTTGCCACTCTCCATAGTGTATAGTAGGTCACTGGAGTTGGGAGACCTACCAGATATATGGAAGACGCTAAAGTAGTCCCAATATACAAAAAGGGTGACAGACAAGAGGCACTGAACTACAGGCCAGTGTCCTTTACTTTTATACCATGCAAGGTGATGGACAAGATCGCGAGAAAAAACCTAGTAACACATCTGGAGATAAGGGACATCGTGACAACTAATCACATCGGTTCAGGGAGGGTAATCTTGCCTTACAGGCTAATAGAATTCAACGATCAGGTGACAAAGATTAAGCAAGAGAAGGATTGGCGGACTGCATTTTCTTGGATTATCTGAAAACCTGATACAGTACCCCATATAAGGCTGAAGCATAAGCTGGAGAAACCAGGCAAGAGTAACTGGTATGGTGCTCCAGTGGATAAAGGAGTACCTAAGCAATAGGAAGCAGAGTTAATGAGGGGCGAGACCTCAGAGTGGCGTGAAGTCACCAGCGGAGTCACGCAGGGCTCTATACTCGAACCTATCTTTTTTTCTGATTTACGTAAATGATCTCCCAGAGGATATAGACTCATTCCTCTCAATGTTTGCTGACGAAGCCAAAATTATGAGAAGGATTAAGACAGAGGAGGAAAGCTTGAGGCTTCAAGAAGACCTGGACAAGCTGTAGGAATGGTCGAAAAATGGTTGTTAGAGTTTAACCAAAGCAAATATAATGTATTGAAGATAGGTGAAGGGAACAGGAGACCAGATACAAGGTATCATGTGGGAGATGAAATACTTCAAGAGTCAGAGAGAGAGAGAGAGAGAGAGAGAGAGAGAGAGAAGAGAGAGAGAGAGAGAGAGAGAGGAGAGAGAGAGAGAGAGAGAGAGAGAGAGAGAGAGAGAGGAAGACTGGTGGTTGATATCATGCCAGACCTGTCCCCTGAAGCCCATCTCATGATAAAATCAGTGGCATATGCCAGGTTGGTTAACATAAGAACAGCTATTAGAAACATGTGTAAAGAATCATTCAGAGCTTTGTATACCACATGTGTCAGACCAATCCTGGAGTATGCGGTCCCAGCATGGAGTCCATATTTAGTCAAGCAAATCACTAAACTGGATAAGGTACGAAGGTTTGCCACCAGACTAATACCCGAACTGAGGGGTATGAGCTACGAGGATGGACTACGGGAATTAAACCTCACGATACTGTGAAACAGAAGAGTTATGGGGGACATGATCACCACATACAAGATTCTCAGTGGAATTAACAGGGGTAGATAAAGACAGACTATTTAACACAAGGGGCACTTGCACAAGAGGAGGTGGAAATCGAGTGCCCAGATGAGCAATAGAGACATTAGAAAGATTTTTTTCAGTGTCAGAGTAGTAGACAAAGAGAATGCATTATGAAGTCGTTACGAACCCTTCGTAACTGGGTTCTTTTTAAACTATGATCCGATTCTAGTTCAGAGAACCCTAATATTGGTGGGAAAAATAGTGTAATGTTTAAAGGTAAAATGAAAAGAATTAGACTTAAAATAACCCGTTATTATTTCCCATCACCATTATAATATACAAGTTTATGCAAGGTCAACCGGAGCGGCGTTGCTAGCCCTTACGCTCGCCTGCTTCACGGATGACGGACACAAAGTGCCTCTGATGAAGTCTTCGATGCTCCACGTCCGTTGCACACTCGCTGGGACGCTCAATCAGTAAAATCAGCTACGCTCAACTACCCCCCACTAGCTAGTACCTTCCAGAATCGAAGTCTACAGCGCCCAACCACAGTGCTCACCTAGCCCCACTGGCTAGCACCTCCAGGAGAGAAGTCTATAACACTCAACAGCAGCGCTCAACTAGCCCACTTAGCTAGCACCTTCAGGTTGACCCAAGTCTTCCCGACTTCACTGACTCCCATCCCTCGTCCGTGATACTCGTCATCTTTCAGCCTGGCTGACTACAAGATGGGAAACTGATTAATGGAAGGGTCAACTGCTGTAGTTCGGCCACTGGATCGTAGATGGCGCCAAGGTCCGTGACAGAAGTGATGTGGTGGAGGCAGATTCCATGCACAGTTCAAAGTGTAGATATGATTGAGCGACTAGGCTAAGGAACCTGTTCACCAGTTGAAAGGCGGGGACCAAAGAGCCAGAGCTCAACCCCTGCAAGCACAACTAGGTAAGTACATACACAAGAAACACAGGTAGCGACAACAAACTTTTTAAGCCAGCATGTCAGGGAATCCACAAGCGTGAAAGGAACCGATGAACAAGCGAGACTCGACCTAGTCTTCACTCTGAACGACTCCGACATAAGAGAAATCGGTTTTGAGGCCCCAGTAGGAATGAGCAACCACAGTATACTGACGATTGAGTATCTGGTTGAAGAAGGGTTAATGAACTCGAGGAGGGAACTGAAACAAATTATTCATGCTGGCATTCCGAAAAGGAAACTGTAGGAGATAAGAAAATTCCTAACAGATGTTACATGGGAAACAGCGCTCAGAGGAAAGACGGCCCAAGACATGATGGAATACATCACGCAGAAGTGTAAGGGGCAGCAGACAAGTTTGTCCCGGTTCAAAAGGATAAGAATGAAAAGCAGACGAGAAACCCATGGTTTAATCAGAGATGCAGGCTAGTTAAGCAGCAAAGTAAAAGGGCGTGGAGAAACTACAGAAATAACCGGACACTTGAGAGCAGAGAAAGATACCAGAGTGCCAGGAATGAATATGTCAGGTTGAGAAGAGAGGAAGAAGGGCTATACGAAAATGACATCACAAGCAATGAAAATGTAATGAAAATGAACAGGTAATGAAATTGAGGATAGGGGCAGACAGATTCACTACAAATGACAAGGAAGTGTGCAAGGAACTGAATAAGAAATTTGTTACGACCCTGGGTTCTCCAGTGGAAACCAGAGGTCAAAATTGAGCTATTAAACTTCCTAGTAGTACAGTTGGCGCATTTCGAATGGCAATTGTTTGTATCTTCCCTGCCAGACGTAAGACTATTATTGTTTCTCAAAGAGCATTTAAAGACTGAGCTGGGGGTTGATTATTAAATAATAACATAGGCACCAACTTTGCTTACTAATACTTTCTAATCATTCATAAAGTAACAATACGTTGCATAGGGGAAGATCTTTAATGTGCTTAGCTGCACGATCAATTAGGCTCCTTCCGGCACCACGACATGAGGGAGGCAGCTGGTCGCTAGCTCGCTCTTCTCTCTGGCTGGTGTCGTGCGGATAAGACCTACTCTGTGGCTGCACCCCTACTCTCCTCCTTCTCCTCTTACTTATTTCCCTTACCTGAAGTTCCTGTATCCTTAAGCTAAGTACGGGGCAGTAGTAAGTGTACCTACTCTGGTAGTAACTATTGGTGAGACCTGGGGTTAGTATTTGCCAGTGTTTTGTTTACCCTAAGTGTTGTGTTTTGTATTAGGGTACCACATGGTCTCACTACCCTAAGCTGCATCCAGCTTCAGTGCTTTTCCAGTAGTACTTTACCCTAGCTTGTTATTAGTGTAAACCTTGTATCCTGTCTATGTGGACCAAGGCTTTAACGTAAGATAGTGTGGTAAAGTTATTATTATTATTGTTATTGGTGTGAGTGTATATGGGGGGTTGTTAAAGGGTTAATAAATAAGTACATGATTACAGAGTATCTCTTCTTCCAAGGTGGGAGCGCAGTGATCAACCCTTAGACTAACATATATGGTCTTGTAGCAAGTTATTACTAATGTGGATAGTTTATTTTGGGGGCCGGGCCATTTAGCTCTCCCATATTTGATACTCTTGTCTTCTAACTACCTTTACCCCTTAATAGTACCAGTACCCAATAGCCCCCAATCTATTTATGTAACAAGTGGTTGGCCAGTCCGGGAGGAACATTATAAGTGTAAAAAATTAGATTCTTGAGTGCCAAAATTAAATTTTTTGTTTTCCGCAGAACGGTTGTGTGCTAGCCTAGGGTCCAGCTCATCTAGCAAAGGACATTGGAGTTGATATCACACCAAACCTGTCTCCTGAAGCCAACATAGGAATAATTACATCTGTGGCACACGTGAGGCTTCCTAACATCAAAACCAGTCATCAGGAACCTGAGTAAGGAATCATTCAGAACATTGTATACCACATATGTCAGACCAATCCTGGAGTATGTGGCTCCAGCATGGAGCCCGTACCTTGTCAAGCACAAGACTAAGCTGGAAAAAGTTCAGAGGTATGCCACTAGGCAAGTCCCTGAACTAAGAGGCATGAGTTGTAAGGAAAGGCTGCGTGAAATGCATCTCACCACACTAGAAGACAGACGAGTAAGGGGAGACATGATCACAACCTACAAAATTCTCAGAGGAATTGACAGGGTAGAAAAGGATAAATTGTTTAACACGGGTGGTACGCGAACAAGGGGACACAGGTGGAGACTGAGTACCCAAACGAGCCACAGGGACGTTAGAAAGAACTTTTTCAGTGTCAGAGTAGTTAACCCGAGGAATGCCTTAGGCAGTGATATGACTCCAGGCTGGAGGCTGACTCCATACACAGTTTCATATGATAGAGCCCAGTAGGCTCAGGAATCTGTACACCAGTTGATTGACGGTTGAGTGGCGGGACCAAAGAGCCAGAGCTCAACCCCTGCAAGCACAACTAGGTGCGTACAACTAGGTGAGTACACACACACATACAGACACACGCACAAACACACACACACACACACACGTAGTTGGACGTGGTAGTCCCAGGCGTAGGACAGCGGTCAGGGAACAAGTGTAGGACGTGCGGTCCGCGAATTACTTCAATATTCTCGGGATATTTACGTACCAGTGAGACCAAAACATAGTTTTTGGTCATATGAAGGGTAAAGCAACGCAATGATAATGCAACATAGTGAATTCTTAAAACATTTGATAAGAAAAAAATTGAAAAAGAAAGAGATTGTGGCAAGACGGTGGCACCAGAGTCCTGAGAAGGGAAGAGCTTGGACCACCACGTGGGAGGACCTCTGGCGGAGAAGTCAGCAATTAAGGCGGACATCGCTTCATAAATCACCTAATTGTGCTGTGGGATGCTTACTCGGAGGTGAGTGCCTCTCAAAGTCAGTCATACAAGGTGTACAGTGTTTTTTATATAGTAATTAGCTTTGAACATAAGTTAATTAAAATAAGAAAAAGTAGCTCAAGAGCCTCAGCTTGGTACTAGTTTCTCACACCTGTGTGTTACATTACACCGCCACTGACTAGACCTACCCCACCCCCCCTCCTCACCATAACACGCCAATGTAAACACACACACAAACCAGCCTACCGCCAACCTAACCCCTCACCACTGGGACTTGACCTTCCATTCCTCACCCCCCTGATTGTCCTCCTTCCTTTCCCCCACCCTCCCCGCTCTGCCTATTTCCCTCTCTTCCTCAATCTCCCTCACTCCCCTTCACTCCCCCCTCTCCCTTTTACTCCCTTTTACTCCCTCTCTCCCTCTCCCTCCATCCTCCACCAGTTAACCCAACCCCCCACCGTGCCACCCCCACAATAAACACACACACACACACACACACACACACACACACACACACACTCTCGCACACACAGACACACATGACACACATCCTTAACTTGTATACCATGCAAGGTGATGGAGAAGATTGTGAGAAAAAACCAAGTGACACATCTGGAGAGAAGAGACTTCGTGACAACCCATCAACATGGGTCAGGGAGGGGAAATCTTGCCTTACAGGCTTGATAGAATTCTATAATCAGGTGACAAAGATTAAGCAAGAAAGAGAAGGATGGGCGGACTGCATTTTTTTGACTGTCGGAAAGCCTTTGGCACAGTACCCAATAAAGGTTGATGCATAAGCTGGAGAAACAGGCAGGAGTAACTGGTAGGGCGCTCCAGTGGATAAGGGAGTACCTAAGCAATAGGAAGCAGAGAGTTATAGTGAGGAGTGAGACCTCAGAATGGCGTGAAGTCACCAGTGGAGTCCCACAGGGCTCAGTGCTTGGACCTATCCTGTTTCTGATATACGTAAATGATCTCCCAGAGGTATAGACTCATTCCTCTCAATGTTTGCTGACGACGCCAAAATTATGAGAAGGATTAAGACAGAGGAGGACAGCTTGAGGCTTCAAGAAGACCTGGACAAGCTGCAGGAATGGTCGAACAAATGGATGTTAGAGTTTAACCCAAGCAAATGTAATGTAATGAAGACAGGGGTAGGAAGCAGGTGACCATATTCAAGGTATCACTTGGGAGATGAAATACTTCAAGAGTCAGAGAGAGAGAAAGACCTGGGGGTTGATA
>NW_025560715.1:0-38166 GCF_020424385.1 Procambarus clarkii
TAGTCATCAGAAAATAACCGTGTTCTTCATGTTTCATTGTCATTTCATAACTAAAATTATCCATCAATCAACAGAAAAAGTCATATTCATCATCATTGTTCCTAACTAAAATTATGTTTTCGTCAAGTATTAAAAAATAACCAAAGATATCATTCATCTCTGTTCTTAACTGACATTATACTTTAGGGAGCACAAAAAATAGTCTCCCTCATCATACTTGTCTTTTTCCTTAACTAAAAGTTAATCTCAGTCATCAAAATGTTGTTCTCTAAGTAACCTTTCGTTCATCAGAGAAACTTTCTAAGACATCTTCGTTCATTAAAATTAATCTCAGAGGCATAAAAGTTATTCTGAGCTATCAAAGTTATTCTCAGAGCTAACAAAATTATTCTCGATGTCATCAAAAAGTATTTTCTCGTTCATCAAAGTTAATCTCAGAGTTAACAAAGGTAATCTCTAACTCACTCTCGTTCATCAAAGTTGTACTCAAAGACATCCTTTGAGACATCAAAGACATCCTTTAAGACATCAAAGTTATTCTCAGAGGCGTAAAAGCTATTCTCAGAGACATAAAAGTTATTCTCAGAGACATGAAAGTTATTCTCAGAGACATAAAAGTTATTCTCTAAGTAACCTTTCGTTCGTCAGAGAAACTTTCTAAGACATCTTCGTTCATTAAAGTTAATCTCAGAGGCATAAAAGTCATTATCAGAGCTATCAAACTTGTTCTCAAAGTCATCAAAGTTATTCCAAGAGACGTCAAAGTTAATCTAAGACATCATCTTTCATCAAAGATATTCTCTCTAAGCCATCAATGTTCTTCTCTAAGACATAAAAAGTTATTCTCTGAGCTAACAAAATACTACTCATGTTCTCAAAGACATTCTTAAAGTCATCAAAGTTATTCTAAGAGCTAACAAAAGTTATTCTCAGAGTCACCTTCGTTCTTCAGAGAAACTTTCCAAAACATCTTTGTTCATCAAAGTTATTCTCGGAGTCATCAAAAGGTATTCTCTAACTCACTTTTGCTCATTAAAGTTAATTTCTATGTTATAAAAGTTATTCTCGGAGACATCTAAAGTTAATCTTGCTCATCAAAGTTGTTCTCTAAGACATAAAAGTTATTCTCAGAGTCATCAAAGTTGTTCTCTAAGACATCAATGTTGTTCTCTAAGACATCAAAGATGTTCTCTAAATCATAAAAGTTAATCTCTAAGTCACCTTCGTTCATTAGAGAAACTTTCCAATCCATCTTCGTTGATCAAAGTTATTCTCAGTCATCAAAGTGATCTCTAATTCGCCTTCGTTCTCCAAAAAGTTGTTCTCTAAGACGCCTTCGTTCATCAAAGAAACTCTCCTTCTTCCATCATGTTATTCTTTAAGAGATATTCAGTCATAAAATTTTTCTCCAAAATGTAACTAGTTCGGCTTTTCATACCAAACCTGCACTTCTGTTAAAATATATTTTCTTAGTCACTTTACCCTAAAACTATTCTCTGAACTTCACTGTTCAAACCTACGTAACCTATCCTCTCCACCCAATGTTACTTAGTTAACGTAACGTTCCTAAACCTAACTTTACCTATCCTAACTTAACTTACCTTACCTTTACCTATCTTACCTAACTTAACCTGCATAACCTAACTTTACCTATCCTAACATAACTTACCTTACCTTACCTATCATACCTAACTTACCTAACCTAACTTATCCTGCTTAACCTAACTTGCCTACATTTACCTAACTTAACCTGCCTAACCTAACTTTACCTAACCTAACCTATCCTGCTTAACCTAACTTGCCTACATTTACCTAACTTAACCTGCTTAACCTAACTTTACCTAACCTAACCTTACGTATCTTACCTAACTTACCTAACCTGCTTAATCTAACTTACCTTACCTATCTTACCTAACTTAACCTAACCTATCCTGCTTAACCTAACTTACCTACATTACCTAACTTAACCTGCTTAACCTAACTTTACCTATCCTAACTTAACTTACCTTACCTTACCTATCTTACCTAACTTACCTGACTTATCCTGCTTAACCTAACTTACCTACCTTACCTAACTTAACCTGCTTAACCTAACTTACCTACCCTACCTAACTTAACCTAACTTATCTTACCTAACTTAATCTGCTTAACCTAACTTACATAATTTAACCTAACCTAACCTGCTTAACCTAACTTACCTTACCTTTACCTATCTTACCTAACTTAACCTAACTTACCTACCTTACATAACTTAACCTGCTTAACCTAACTTACCTTACCTTACCTATCTTACCTAACTTAATCTTACATTCCCAAACTGATGTATCCTAACTTATCTAGTCCAACCAGATAATGATCTAACTTACATAATTATTCCTGCTTGTCTTTTGTGTTTCGTCAATCATTGTCTCATATTCATTTACTCATTTCAAGGGTTAATTTCTCAAATGGACATTTTTGCATTTCAAGTGTTATTTGTTTAAGATTGGGTGTTTAACCATTTCAAAGGATTTTTGTTATATATGGGAATTTACTCGTTTCAAGGGTTAATTTCTCATATGGTCATTTTTGCAGATCAAGGGTTATTTGTTAAAGTTCATCAAGTTGCTCATAAGTTGTATTTATTATGTTTGTTATCATTTATTCTTATTCCCCAACCCCTTAACCTAACCTCTTGTAATCTTAGTGTATTTAGTAGGTTCTATCATATGTTCTTATTCCCCAACCCTTTAACCTAACCTTTCAGATGTAGTTTATTGTGTTTTTGACGTATTTGTTGAATATATTATCCTTTTCCTAACCTTTCAGATGTAGTTTTGTTTCTCCTTTGTATATTTTTACCCAAACCCACCATCCCACTTAACCTTCTTTCCTTCTTTTACTTTGTTTTCACATATAAGTTCATTCTTTATCTTAGTAATAATAAAATTACAAGAGTAAAGAATCAGATCTACTAAGACTTGAAATTGAGAAAAAACAAGAGAGCAAGGGAGTGAGAGCATGAAAAGAGAAAAAGAGTAAGAGAGAGGGGGAGGAAGAGCATGGGAGCACTAAGACTTGAATTTGAGAAAAAGAAAAACTAAGTGAATGAGAGTGAGGGTGAGAGAGTGGGAGCATTAAGACTTGAATTTGAGAAACAAGAGAGCATTTGAGCAAATGAGTGAGAGAGAGGGGGAGGAAGAGAGAGAATAAGGGAGAGAGATAGAAAAGGGGGGTTAGAAGGAGTAGGAGAAACAAAGTAAAAGAAGGAAAGAAGGTTAAGTGGGATGGTGGGTTTGGGTAAAAATATACAAAGGAGAAACAAAACTACATCTGAAAGGTTATGAAAAGGATAATATATTCAACAAATACGTCAAAAACACAATAAACTACATCTGAAAGGTTAGGTTAAAGGGTTGGGGAATAAGAACATATGATAGAACCTACTAAATACACTAAGATTACAAGAGGTTAGGTTAAGGGGTTGGGGAATAAGAATAAATGATAACAAACATAATAGATACAACTTATGAGCAACTTGATGAACTTTAACAAATAACCCTTGATCTGCAAAAATGACCATTTGAGAAATTAACCCTTGAAACGAGTAAATTCCCATATATAACAAAAATCCTTTGAAATGGTTAAACACCCAATCTTAAACAAATAACACTTGAAATGCAAAAATGTTCATTCGAGAAATTAACCATTGAAATGAGTAAATGAATATGAGACAATGATTGACGAAACACAAAAGACAAGCAGGAATAATTATGTAAGTTAGATCATTGTCTGGTTGGACTAGATAAGTTAGGATACATCAGTTTGGAAATGTAAGATTAAGTTAGGTAAGATAGGTAAGGTAAGGTAAGTTAGGTTAAGCAGGTTAAGTTATGTAAGGTAGGTAAGTTAGGTTAAGTTAGGTAAGATAGGTAAAGGTAAGGTAAGTTAGGTTAAGCAGGTTAGGTTAGGTTAAGTTATGTAAGTTAGGTTAAGCAGATTAAGTTAGGTAAGGTAAGGTAAGTTAGGTTAAGCAGGTTAAGTTAGGTAGGGTAGGTAAGTTAGGTTAAGCAGGTTAAGTTAGGTAAGGTAGGTAAGTTAGGTTAAGCAGGATAAGTTAGGTTAAGTCAGGTAAGTTAGGTAAGATAGGTTAGGTAAGGTAAGTTAAGTTAGGATAGGTAAAGTTTGGTTAAGCAGGTTAAGTTAGGTAATGTAGGTAAGTTAGGTTAAGCAGGATAGGTTAGGTTAAGTTAGGTAAGTTAGGTAAGATAGGTAAGGTAAGTTAGGATAAGCAGGTTAGGTTATACAGGTTAAGTTAGGTAAGTTAGGTAAGATAGGTAAGGTTAGGTTAGGTAAAGTTAGGTTTAGCAGGTTAAGTTAGGTAAATGTAGGCAAGTTAGGTTAAGCAGGATAGGTTAGGTTAGGTTAGGTAAAGTTAGGTTAGGCAGGTTAAGTTAGGTAAATGTAGGCAAGTTAGGTTAAGCAGGATAAGTTAGGTTAGGTAAGTTAGGTATGATAGGTAAGGTAAGGTAAGTTATGTTAGGATAGGTAAAGTTAGGTTATGCAGGTTAAGTTAGGTAAGATAGGTAAAGGTAAGGTAAGTTAAGTTAGGATAGGTAAAGTTAGGTTTAGGAACGTTACGTTAATTAAGTAACATTGGGTGGAGAGGATAGGTTACGTAGGTTTGAACAGTGTAGTTCAGAGAATAGTTTTAGGGTAAAGTGACTAAGAAAATATATTTTAACAGAAGTGCAGGTTTGGTATGAAAAGGTGAACTAGTTACATTTTGGAGAAAAATTTTATGACTGAATATCTCTTAAAGAATAACATGATGGAAGAAGGAGAGTTTCTTTGATGAACGAAGGCGTCTTAGAGAACAACTTTTTGGAGAACGAAGGCGAATTAGAGATCACTTTGATGACTGAGAATAACTTTGATCAACGAAGATGGATTGGAAAGTTTCTCTAATGAACGAAGGTGACTTAGAGATTAACTTTTATGATTTAGAGAACATCTTTGCTGTCTTAGAGAACAACATTGATGTCTTAGAGAACAACTTTGATGACTCTGAGAATAACTTTTATGTCTTAGAGAATAACTTTGATGAGCAAGATTAACTTTAGATGTCTCCGAGAATAACTTTTATAACATAGAAATTAACTTTAATGAACAAAAGTGAGTTAGAGAATACCTTTTGATGACTCCGAGAATAACTTTGATGAACAAAGATGTTTTGGAAAGTTTCTCTGAAGAACGAAGGTGAGTCTGAGAATAACTTTTGTTAGCTCTTAGAATAACATTGATGACTTTGAGAATGTCTTTGAGAACATGAGTAGTATTTTGTTAGCTCAGAGAATAACTTTTTATGTCTTAGAGAAGAACATTGATGGCTTAGAGAGAATATCTTTGATGAAAGATGATGTCTTAGATTAACTTTGACGTCTCTTGGAATAACTTTGATGACTTTGAGAACAAGTTTGATAGCTCTGAGAATGACTTTTATTCCTCTGAGATTAACTTTAATGAACGAAGATGTCTTAGAAAGTTTCTCTGACGAACGAAAGGTTACTTAGAGAATAACTTTTATGTCTCTGAGAATATCTTTATGTCTCTGAGAATAGCTTTTACGCCTCTGAGAATTACTCTGATGTCTTAAAGGATGTCTTTGATGTCTCAAAAGATGTCTTTGAGTGCAACTTTGATGAACGAGAGTGAGTTAGAGATTACCTTTGTTAACTCTGAGATTAACTTTGATGAACGAGAAAATACTTTTTGATGACATCGAGAATAATTTTGTTAGCTCTGAGAATAACTTTGATACCTCAGAATAACTTTTATGCCTCTGAGATTAATTTAAATGAACGAAGATGTCTTAGAAAGTTTCTCTGATGAACGAAAGGTTACTTAGAGAATAACATTTTGATGACTGAGATTAACTTTTAGTTAAGGAAAAAGACAAATATGATGAGGGAGACTATTTTTTTGTGTTCCCCAAAGTATAATGTCAGTTAAGAACAGCAATGAAAGATATCTTTGGTTATTTTTTAATACTTGTCGGAAAATCCGACACCATTTTAATCATACAGATAATAGCTGTGTTGTATAAACAAGTTAACCATAGAAAACGTAACTTGTAGTGGAATTACCGTCTAAAGAAAACGGGATATCATCACCACACACTATTATAAATTCACCAGCTATTCTGCTGGGAATTATTCTTAAATACATTAGTCTTTGGACTTTACCATCATAAAAACATCTTATATAAATTAACTTAATTATCAATATTAAAGTAGAGTAAATGTGACCCTTCTATCACTTTCTGACATGTGGACAATGTAAGCCAGGCGTAAGAGTGAGGAAGGAGGGCAGCCATTGTTGTCACCTCCGGGACGTGTGGAGCAAATACGGCTCCTATTATATCTGGACAATGTCGGCCAGTAACGTCAATAGTATGGAGTGTTAAACAGCCATTGTTTATACTGAGACCAGAGGCTCACACGGGAGCAAATTCGGCTCCTGTTAAATTTACTTGGACGTAGTGTTATGGAAACCAAAGGTGTACCATTGTCAACACGCTGTCTACAAATTCAAGTTAAGTGTCTATCCGAAACCCGTTTATCATTCATTTATGGCCATTAATGTCAGGATATAGGGTGATCCGGTTAGATCACGTGGAAGCCTCAAACTAAAGGTAATTAAGCCAGGTCTTCAATGTTCCATGTACAGTTTTCTCTGATATACTTGTCATATATAGAATCTGGCTTCACAGCTAGCGCACTTTTGACAGGTCAAGACGA
This sequence comes from Procambarus clarkii, assembly GCF_020424385.1. Classification (NCBI taxonomy): domain Eukaryota; kingdom Metazoa; phylum Arthropoda; class Malacostraca; order Decapoda; family Cambaridae; genus Procambarus; species Procambarus clarkii. The sequence goes on from NW_025560715.1 coordinate 6,780, forward strand.
GGAAGCAAGATTTGTGCACCAGTTACTGGGTGATATGGAAGCTACCTCAAAGAGGATAATTTGGTGTCTACACCCTAGTTATACCTGGTGGACTAACCTGCTGTACTATAAGATAAGGAACCTCTTCAATGTATGTAGTTACTGTAGTTTGATTGGCTGCATACATATAAATATAAACCCCCCCCCCTAATGTGTAGAGGATCGATTTGTGAGATTATGAGATTATTGCAGAAATACAGTCCACTTATCATTATACAAATTGCTATCGAAGTATATAAATTAACGTAAATATAAATTCATATAAATTAAATAAATATAAATCTCACAGGTCGGTTCCCACATTATTTGGTCATCTTCGAACCGGATGACGGATTATTTGATTCTTTGAACCCATATTTGGTCATCTTAGTACCGGATGAACCAGTTAACCAGTGGATTCATTAAATATACTAGTGCAGTGTTATTTAAACAAAGGCCAGCCAGTCAAAGACGGAAGCGTAGCCTCGAGGGAGCTCAGGAGCCTCCCTCAGTTCAGATCAGCTTCGTCAGCGGTTTCATGCACACCCACAGATTTGGTGGCGTGTTATTTCGTGAAATGACAGCGCTAATATAGAAGCCAGCCAAATTAGTGGCTGTGTCCTCGCAAGATTGTTCACGGATTTCGTGGTGTTACATTTCGCGAGAGATTATCCACGAATTTTGTGGACTTTATTTCGCGAGGTCACTAATAATATTTAATACTTCTAGATAATATTAGAAGTTTCATAGAGGCTAATTAAGAGGCTATTATCAATAATTGTGTATATTATTTCTCCAAAATAGAGAATCATTTAATATATATTGCACTAGTGTTCACAGTATAATATTTACTAATTGCCAACCCACAACAGGGTAGGATATGACTAGTTGAACTATTATCGTTCATCCTAGTCCCATTATTACTATAGTCAGTTGTACTATATTCAATAATCTAACACCATTAATGAATGGTCCAGACCCTATTTTGGGTGTAATTTTTATCAACTCGAGTTGAGTTGTATATATAATAATTTACTTATGATCATTACACCTTTGAGTGATTAATTAGTGTCTCTACCATCCTAGGGTGATATAGAAGAGCTATCCTAAAGGTACTTCCAGTGACACTGGTTTATCACTCAAATCATTAGTGTGTATGATTGTATATATATAATGTGTATTAATTTTAAGTGCTAACCTCTACTAGAGGTAGGATTATTGCCTAGTGAGTGCAGAATTTGACCCTAGGCTACCATCAGTGCTTGTTCAGTATTATGAGCAGCCCAAGTACAAGTCCCACAAGGCTTCACCAACGAGCCAGTATGGATAATGCGGGGAGAATGAAAAGAACCCTTGCAGGTCTTAAAGGCCATTTAACAAGACAGATCAAGAAATGTGAAGATTTGTCACAACAATCAACAGTTGATTATGCTGACCTGGAAAGCTATTATCAAGCAGCTGCAGGTAAATTTGAGCAAATCAAATGTCAAATAGCAACATATGTGGCTGAACTTGCCAACACTAATTTATCAGAAATAGACGACATTATGGTTGATCTTGCGAATTATGAAGATCACACTCAGGCCCCGTTACAGCCTTATGTCAAATTAATTGCCCAAAACAAGGCAACAGCAACAACAACAACAGTTGCATCTAATACGAGTCAAGCAGAAGCTCGACTCCCTCCAATTAATTTACCCACTTTCTCAGGAAAAGATGAGGAAGATTGGGACGAATTTTGGAACAAATTCGTTGACCTTATAGACTCAAAACAATCTTTACCAAAGAGTAGTAAATTCTCTTATTTGCAAGGTCAATTATCAGGTGAGGCTAAAACAGTAGTATCCCATCTGAGATTAACTAATGACGGCTATGATCTGGCAGTAAAACTCCTCAAGGATAATTATGCTGATCCAGAAGTAAGAACATCACATTTAGTTCACGAGCTGTTGCATTTACCCCCACCGGAGGCTTCAGCTGATTCACTCCAAGTCTTCAAGCTGGAGATAGAATCATTGATCAATGCCCTCAGCCTGACAGCAGATACAAACGGGGCTGAGTGGGTCTTGAAAATAATTGTCCAGGAGAAAATACCTAGGGACATATTGAGACAAATGAGTGCTCATTACAATAAAAGTATCTTATCCATGAATGAAATATCTGAAGGTTTAAAGTCAGTAGTTCATCAATTACGAACACATGACAAATTAAAACCACCAAGTAAACCCTCAGAAACTAATAATAGTAAACCACAGAGTACCAAAGGTACTCCAAATCAATCTAGACAATATAATTCAACACCAAAGTGGAACAGTGGCAGTGTGGGCGTATATGCAGTTGGACCCTCCAAGCCTATAGTTACTGTGTCACCCAAGAACGTGACACCAAAGGGTACTGGAAGCTATGGAACATGTTTGTTCTGCAATGAGAAACATTCAATGTACCACTGCCCTAATTTTCCTGATAGTGACGCCCGTGTTGAGCGACTCAAAGATTTGCAACATTGCACGAGGTGCCTCAGGAAACATAACATCAAGGACTGTGATACCCAATTACACACCTGTAATAGGTGTAACAAAGGTCAGCACCATGCAGCATTGTGCAGAGACACCAAAACAACGTCTCCAAACCCCAAGGTGGAAGATAGCATTCCCACCACAGTACAGTACTGCAAGGTGCAACAAACAAAGAGTGTCCAATCGGCAAAGTCTAAAGGTAATACGACTTTGCCTACTGCCCAAATTACCATCCTGAATAAGAGGGCCAAGGTCCATACCCGAGGGTTGTTTGACCAAGGATCCCAGAGAACATACATCACTAAAAGGTTGGCAGATGAATTACAATTAAGGCCTGTAGCCCAGACGTCATTGAACATCTCAGGGTTTGTAACAGATGCAGGACCTCAAGTCTACCAGGTGGTACAACCATCAGTACGTTTAGGCAGGTACGTCTGTCGAGTACAAGCCATTGTGGTGGACAAAATACCAGTAGACCTACAAGTTCAAGGTCTGCGAGCAACAGCCAAATTCCTGAGAAATAGAGGAATAAAATTGGCAGATAATATTAAGTCTGATCACCTCACCGACTTCGGTCTCCTTGTAGGGACAGACTATTGTCATCGATTCATCGGTAGCCCTACTAAATATCAGGGTATAACCATGTTAAACTCTGCAGGAGGTAAATTACTCTCAGGCCCAGTATCAAGCCTGAGGAGACCTATGCCTGCAGATAAACAATACCAGTAGAAATCTAAATTTGTCAGCTGATTATATTTCTCCAGTAGCATTATACTAAGGAGATTACAGCTGACTATAGTAACAGAGGTTGATGTTAGTATCATCATTTAAAGCTGGAGATGAGTTCATGAGGCCTCAGTGGCAAATCAGTGAACAGTAGCCTAAAACAGCTACAAGTCACTGCGACCAATGTCACTGATCCCACTGCAGTCTCAGAACCATACTTTACTTTAATGATGAGCTATTCAATCTTCTGAATCAATTAACTAAATTAAACCCCAATAAATCTGATGACTGATTTGATACATTTATTATTTAATCAAGATGTATTCCATGGGCCTCAGTGTTTATATATCAGTGACCAGTTACCTGAACAAACTTCAAGTTATATCTAATGTCACTGATCTCACTGCAGTCCCTGAATCATACTTGACTGTAGTACTTGATCACATCCAGTCTTCTGGGTTAAATAATATGTAATTAGGCTTGAATATTAGCCTTTCAAGAGTTGACAGGGAAATGAAATCGCATTAGACTTCTAACCCCTACAACTCTAGTACGGGACATCCGTCCTGTACGAACAGACACACAAATGTGTGATTACTAACTACTAACATCAAATTAATCTAATAATTCGAAGGAGGAGTATCGGTGTTCGTCTGTTCTAATTAGGACTTCGACCCGTGAGCAGCCCCCTGGGGAATTATGTCGGAAAATCCGACACCATTTTAATCATACAGATAATAGCTGTGTTGTATAAACAAGTTACCCATAGAAAACGTAACTTGTAGTGGAATTACCGTCTAAAGAAAACGGGATATCATCACCACACACTATTATAAATTCACCAGCTATTCTGCTGGGAATTATTCTTAAATACATTAGTCTTTGGACTTTACCATCATAAAAACATCTTATATAAATTAACTTAATTATCAATATTAAAGTAGAGTAAATGTGACCCTACTATCACTTTCTGACATGTGGACAATGTAAGCCAGGCGTGAGAGTGAGGAAGGAGGGCAGCCATTGTTGTCACCTCCGGGACGTGTGGAGCAAATACGGCTCCTATCATATCTGGACAATGTCGGCCAGTAACGTCAATAGTATGGAGTGTTAAACAGCCATTGTTTATACTGAGACCAGAGGCTCACACGGGAGCAAATTCGGCTCCTGTTAAATTTACTTGGACGTAGTGTTATGGAAACCAAAGGTGTACCATTGTCAACACGCTGTCTACAAATTCAAGTTAAGTGTCTATCCGAAACCCGTTTATCATTCATTTATGGCCATTAATGTCAGGATATAGGGTGACCCGGTTAGATCACGTGGAAGCCTCAAACTAAAGGTAATTAAGCCAGGTCTTCAATGTTCCATGTACAGTTTTCTCTGATATACTTGTCATATATAGAATCTGGCTTCACAGCTAGCGCACTTTTGACAGGTCAAGACGAGGAAGCAAGATTTGTGCACCAGTTACTGGGTGATATGGAAGCTACCTCAAAGAGGATAATTTGGTGTCTACACCCTAGTTATACCTGGTGGACTAACCTGCTGTACTATAAGATAAGGAACCTCTTCAATGTATGTAGTTACTGTAGTTTGATTGGCTGCATACATATAAATATAAACCCCCCCCCTAATGTGTAGAGGATCGATTTGTGAGATTATGAGATTATTGCAGAAATACAGTCCACTTATCATTATACAAATTGCTATCGAAGTATATAAATTAACGTAAATATAAATTCATATAAATTAAATAAATATAAATCTCACAGGTCGGTTCCCACAATACTTGACGAAAACATAATTTTAGTTAGGAACAATGATGATGAATATGACTTTTTCTGTTGATTGATGGATAATTTTAGTTATGAAATGACAATGAAACATGAAGAACACGGTTATTTTCTGATGACTAGGGAATAAGTTTAGTTATGAACAGTATTGGAAACGTTTACTTTGACTATTTTTTGCGATAAGAAAGATTATTTTAGTTAAGAACAGTGATGGTAAGATTCCTTTGACTATTTTTTGGTTGATTGGATAATAAGTTTAGTTGAAAAATGAGGAAAGTGGCTATGTTTTAGTTGATTGGCGAAATATTTTTAGTTAAGAAGTTACAAGAAAGGTTTGTCTTTATAAATTTGGAACTGAATAAAGTGTAGATTCGTTTAAGAACGGGGTTGGTAGAACTATTAAGTTGACTACGAGAATTACTTTGACATAGTTTTGCAAATAAAAACTGGGTGACTATAATTGTTGAGGGAACTGTATTGCAGTATAATATTATTTGACAAAGAACTAGTTAGTGAATGGAAGAAACAAATTAGTTTAAAGAAACAAAGAACATAACATAAATTGAGGTTAAGTAGGGGAATGAACACAGTGAACATACGGTGAACACAGAAAACATGTAAGAAAAAGTTGATGAATAGAGTGAACATGCAGGGAATATGAACTTATAGAGAATATGAAGACATGATAAGGAACATAGGGAATACAAAGAATGAACACTGAACATGTGAAGAACAAGCTAAGAACATTGAGAACATGAATATTGAGTATAAAAGTTATACAGAGAACATATGATGTACATGAAAATATGACAAAGAACATAGTGAACATATGGGGAAAATGGTAGAAAAAATTTGAACTGAGCATGCTGTGAACATTTGTAGAACATGGAATGAACACAGAAAACATGGAGAAAATGTGAAGAACACAGCTGAATATAGAGAAAATATGCAAATACAGTATGATGATTATTGAAGGTTTGGATACGTTGAGGATGAAAGATAATTACTCAGGTTGGGGTTTTGTGACTAATCTGATAAAGAGTTAGGCTGGAGAGGGACTTGATCGGATATATTTATGTTCGATGATCTAAGACAGAGGAAATGGAGCTTGGCTAATGTCCAGATTAATTTTACTACGTTAGAAAATAAGGTGATCTTAAATCTCAGGTTGATTTAATTGGAAAATAAAGAACTTGTACAAAATGAACTAAGCTGGGGGACAAGAGTTGAAACTTGATAACTGAACTAGTTTTTATTTACTATGTCTGAAAATGTAGTTGGGTGTTTAAATCTCAGGGGGATTTGGACTGATAGTAATGAATTTACAGGAGTGAACTTGGACAGAGGACAAGAGCTAGAGTTTTATAATTGTTTACATCATATTTACTATGTCTGAAATACAGAGGGTAAAAATTTCAGGGAAATTGATGGGTTATTTACAAATATACGAGAGAGAACTAAGGTGGGGGACGAGAGCTAGAGCTCGATAACTGTTTTGATCTTATTTACGGTGTCTGAAATACAGAGGGTAAAAGTTTCAGGGAAATTGATGGGTTATTTACAAATATACGAGAGAGAACGAAGGTGGGGGACGAGAGCTGGAGCTCGATAACTGTTTTGATCTTATTCACGGTGTCTGAAATACAGAGGGTAAAAATTTCAGGGGAATTGATGGGTTATTTACAAATATACGAGAGAGAACTAAGGTGGGGACGAGAGCTGGAACTCAGTAACTGACTTGATCTTATTTACTAACTTTGAAGTATGTCTGCTTTAAATTTCGGGGAAAATTGATCTGTTACTAACGATCTTGTACAAATGAACTAAGCTGGGGGACAAGAGCTAAAGTTTGATAATTGTTTGGATTTACTAAACTACGTCTGAAATACAGAGGGTAGAAATTTCAGGGAATTTGATAGGATAATACCGAAGACACGAGAGGGAAGTAAGGCGGGGGATGAGAGCTGGAGCTCAGTAACTGACTTGATCTTATTTACTGTGTCTTAAATACAGAGGGTAAAAATTTCAGGGAATTTGACTAGGTTGACGAAGATGTGCGAGGGAACTAAGGTGGAGGATAAGAGCTGGAGCTCGGTAACTAAATTACTGTATTGAACTACGTTTGAAATATGATTATTTTAAAATTTTAGAGGGATTGCACTGTTAGTATTCATTATACGACAGGGGACTAAGGCGGGGGATAGGAGCTGGAGCTCGATAACAAAATTATTGTATTTTAATACGTTTGAAATAGCTGTGTTTCAAATCTCGAAGAAAATGATTGGATACTAAAGAAGATGTATTAGTAAAACTAAGGTGGGAACGTGAGCTAGTCCCTGACTTTGTTTATATATGTAAAACTGAATAGTTTAATGAAAAGGAACTATGAATGAACAATATGAAGGAGAGGGACGGTCCAGATATTATGTAGAAGATAAGATAAGATAAGATAAGAGGTAACCTGTATGCGACATTTGGCTGACGGTCAAAAGTAAACACAGGTGGGCCACAGATTGTGAGATAAGGGGGGGAGGGAGGGGGTGTAAGGTATGAGCGGGAGATGTAGTGAAATGATTCAGATATATAGCAATATACTAGTTTCTAAGTAAGAAACAAATAAGAACTCTTAACAAAACTCGTATGACATTATTTCATGATAAGAACTTTAACAAACTTCTAAAGTCTCGGAAATTATTTTCATCATAAGAACTTTAACAAACTCGTATGACATTATTTCATTATAAGAACTTTAACAACTTCTAAAATCTGTGACTGACAAAATTTACCTGAAAACCTTGGCTCATAAACACGAATTTGAATTTCTCCCATAAGAACTTTAACAAACTTGTACGAACTTATTTTCATCATAAGAACTTTTAACAAACTTCTATAATCTCAGAAATTACTCACTCATAAGAAATCCTTAATCCCAAATCTGTGACTCCCCAAATTCACCTGAAACCCCCCAAGCGCTACACAAGATATTTGACCTGAAAACCCCCAAGCGCTACACACGATTTTGGACCTGAAAAAAAAATCGTCTGTGGCGCTTACCCCCTACTACTGCTGGTAAGGTGGAGTCCCACAGGGCTCTGTACTCGGTCCTATCTTGTTTCTCATATATGTAAATGATCTCCTGGAGGGTATAGATTCATTTCTCTCAATGTTTGCGGACGATGCCAAAATTATGAGAAGGATTAAGACAGAAGAGGACTGTTTGAGGCTTGAAAAAGACCTAGACAAACTGCAGGAATGGTCGAACAAGTGGTTGTTAGAGTTTAACCCAACCAAATGTAATATAATGAAGATAGGTGCAGGGAGCAGGAGGCCAAATACAAGGTATTATCTGGGAGAGGAAATTCTTCAGGAGTCAGAGAAAGAAAAAGACTTGGGAGTTGATATCACGCCAGACCTGTCTTCTGCAGCACATATCAAGAGGATAACATCAGCGGCATATGCAAGGCTGGCCAACATACGAACGGCATTCAGAAATTTGTGTAAAGAATCATTCAGAACTTTGTATACCACATATGTCAGGCCAATCCTGGAGTATGCAGCCCCAGCATGGAGTCCATATCTAGTCAAGGATAAGACTAAACTGGAAAAGGTTCAAAGATTTGCCACCAGACTAGTACCCGAGCTGAGAGGTATGAGCTACGAGGAGAGACTACGGGAATTAAACCTCACTTCGATGGAAGACAGAAGAGTTAGGGGGGACATGATCACCACATTCAAGATTCTCAAGGGAATCGACAGGGTTGATAAAGAAGGGCTATTTAAAACAAAGGGGCACACGCACAAGGGGACACGGGTCTAAACCGAGTGCCCAAATGAGCCACAGAGATATTAGAAAGAACTTTTTTAGTGTCAGAGTGGTTGACAAATGGAATGCATTAGGAAGTGATGTGGTGGAGGCTGACTCCATACACAGTTTCAAGTGTAGATATGATAGAGCCCAATAGCCTCAGGAACCTGTACTCCTGTTGATTGGGCTCTATCATATCTACATTTGAAACTGTGTATGGAGTTAGCGTCCACTACATCACTGCCTAATGCATTTCACCTGTTAACTACTCTGACACTGAAAAAGTTCTTTCTAACGTAACTGTGGCTCATTTGGATACTCAGTTTCCACTTGTGTCCCCTTGTTCGCGTACCACCCGTGTTAAACAGTTTGTCCTTTTCTACCTGTTAATTCTCCTGAGAATTTTGTAGGTAGTGATCATGTCTCCCCTTACTCTTCTGTCTTCCAGTGTCGTGAGATGAATTTCCCGCAGCCTTTCCTCGTAACTCATGCCTTTTAGTTCTTGAATTAGCTTAGTGGCATACCTCTGAACCTTTTCAAGCTTCGTCTTGTGCTTAACAAGGTACGGGCTCCATGCTGGGGCCGCATACTCCAGGATTGGTCTTACACATGTGGTATACAAGGTTCTGAATGATTCCTTACACAGGTTCCTGAAGGCTGCTCTGATGTTAGCCAGCCTCCGGTATGCCGTAGACGTAAAACTTTTTATGTGGACTTCAGGAGACATGTTTGGTGTGATATCAATTCCTAGATCTTTCTCTCTGTCCGTTCCATGAAGTACTTCATCTCCTATTCTGTATCCTGTGTCTGGCCTCCGGTTTCCACCTCCTAGTTTCATTACTTTGCATTTACTCGGATTGAACTTTAGCAGCCATTTGTTGGACCATTCATTCAGTGTGTCTAGGTCATCATGTAGCTTCCTACTATCATCCTCTGTTTAAATCCTCCTCATAATTTTTGCATCATCAGCAAACAGTGAGAGAAACGATTCTATACCCTCTGGGAGATCGTTAACATATATCAGAAATAGTACAAGTCCAAGGACTGAACTCTGCGGGACTCCACTGGTGACATCTCGCCAGTCTGAGACCTCACCCCTCACAGTGACTCGCTGTTTTCTGTTGCTTTGGTACTCCCTTATCCAATGGAGTACCTTTCCTTTCACTCCTGCCTGTATCTCCAGCTTTTTCACTAGCCTCTTGTGTGGTACTGTATCAAAGACTTTCTGGCAATCCAAAAACTTTGCAGTCTGCCTACCCTTCTCTTTCTTGTCTGGTCTGAATTTTGTTGCCTTTCCGTAGAATTCAATTAATCCTGTGAGGCAGGACTTGCCATCCCTGAACCCATGTTGATGCTGTGTTACAAAGTTCTTTCGCTCCAGATGTTCCACTAGCTTTTTTCGCACAATCTTCTCCATCAGCTTGCATGGAATTCAAGTTAGGGACACTGGTCTGTAGTCAGTGCCTCCTGTATATTCCCGCTTCTTGAATATCGGGACTACATTAGCCGCTTTCCAAATTCTTGGCAGTTCCCTTGTTGCCAGTGATTTGTTATACACTATGGAGAGTGGCTGGCACAGCGCTTCTGCTCCTTCCTTTAGTATCCAATGGGAGATTCCATCTAGAACTATGCCTTCGTCACATCCAACTCTAGTAAAAGCTTCATTACTTCCCCACTGCTAATCTCAAACTCTTCTAGTGGTTCCTGGTTAACTATTCCCTCTCTTATCTCAGGAATTTCTCCTTGCTCTAAAGTGAAGACCTCCTGGAATTTCTTATTCAGTTCCTCACACACTTCCTTGTCGTTTGTGGTTAATCCGCCTGCCTCGATCCTTAATTTCAATACCTGTTCCTTTACTGTTGTTTTTCTCCTGATGTGGCTGTGCAGCCATTTTGGTTGAGTCTTTGCCTTGCTTGTGATGTCAATTTCGTATTGTCTTTCTGCCTCTCTTCTCATCCTGACATATTCATTCCTGGCACTCTGGTATCTTTCTCAGCTCTTAAGTGTCCTATTATTTCTATAGTTTCTCCATATCCTTTTACTTTGCTGCTTAGCTAGTCTACATCTCTAATTAAACCATGGGTTTCTCAGATTCATTTCATTGTTTTCCTTTAGGACTGGGACAAACTTGTTTGCTGCTTCCTTGCACTTCTGCGTGATGTAGTCCATCATGTCTTGGGCCGTCTTTACCCTAAGCTCTGTTTTCCCTTATCATATCTGCAAGGAATTTTCTTATCTGCTCATAGTTTCCCTTTGTGAGTGTGTGTGTGTGTATTCACCTAGTTCTATTCACCTAGTTGTGTTTACGGGGGTTGAGCTTTGCTCTTTTGGCCCGCCTCTCAACTGTCAATCAACTGTTTACTAACTACTTTTTTCACACACACACACACACACACACACACACACACACACACACACACACACACACACACACACACACACACACACACACACACACACACACACACACACACACACACACACACACACGCACACACACATGCACACACACACACACACACACACACACACACACACACGCACGCACACACACACGCACACACACACACACACACACACACACACACACACACACACACACACACACACACACACACACACACACACACACACACACACACACACCCTCGTAGAGGCCTCGTAGCCTGGTGGATAGCGCGCAGGATTCGTAATTCTGTGGTGCGGGTTCGATTCCTGCACGAGGCAGAAACAAATGGGCAAAGTTTCTTTCCCCCTGAATGCCCCTGTTACCTAGCAGTAAATAGGTACCTGGGAGTTAGTCAGCTGTCACGGGCTGCTTCCTGGTGTGTGTGTGTGTGTGTGTGTGGTGTGGAAAAAAAAAAAAAAAAAAAAAGTAGTTAGTAAACAGTTGAGAGGCGGGCCGAAAGAGCAAAGCTCAACCCCCGTAAAAACACAACTAGTAAACACACACACACACGCACACACACACACACACACACACACACACACACACACACACACACACACACACACACACACACACACACACACACACACACACACACACACACACACACACACACACACACAGAGGTCAGACAGCTGCGGAGGTCAGAAGGGTCTGGGAAGCTCTTGCGTAGCTAGTGAATTGGGGGGAATAATCAGTGTATATGCGTATATGAGTGTATATGAGTGATTGAATAACTAGTAAGCTCACTCAAACCACAAGAAAGTGAAGAAAAACAGTAGAAACAGCACCACTGAAAATAAGTGTTGAGTGCATCGTGGTATTGTGAAATTGTGGAGCCGAAATTGTGGAGCCGGAGTGACCTCATCACTAGTGACCTCACCAGCTGTGACGCGGGACGCAGCGACCTCACATCTTGACCAGCCGCGTGGAGTACTTTCTCGCCTGTTTGTGCTGCAGATTGTGCAAGGTATTGAGAAGCGCCTTTTTGGCTAGGTTATTACCGCAATGACAAGATCAGGAAGGGGTTCAAGGTCAATCACCAGCAGGGATGAGGAGGAGGACAGATTTATAGAGAGAGATTAGGAAGGGAAGAGAGGACTGGGAGAGGGAATGTGCTCGGATCACAAACGAATTGGGAAGGATTAATTAACAGCATGGCTAAGGACAGAGGATTAGTGGGGGATGGGTTAGTGACTGCGGCTGGGATGGAGAATCCCCAGGGGACAGACTACCAGCATGACAATGAATTACTGAGGAGACGGTCTATTATAATACATGGATTATTTGAATCTGGAGAACCAACAAGACAAGAGAGAATAGAGACGGAAAAATATGAATTGCATGAGATATTGAGGTGTATTGGAGCAGGAATGGCAGAACACGAGGTGGATATCAGCCGGCGGGTTGGACCTTACAATTGTACCAAGAATAGACCTGTTCTGGTGCAATTCTCCAATGAGGAGGCTGTGGAGTACATAATAAGGAACAAGCATTTACTCAGAGGAAGTGAAACCCATTACAATGTGTTTATAGAGAGGTTTATGACGAAAGATGAGCAAATAGCCCACAAGAATAGATGGCAAGCACAACACCGAACTAGCCTCTCAGGTAGTCTCACCTCCCAGGTCACATCCCAGGTCACCTCCCAGGCCACCTCCCAGGTCACCTCCCAGGTCGCATCCTCCCCAACTCAGCCCTCCTATACCTCCCCCCTGCCTCAGCCCCCCAAAACCCCCCTGCTTCTTCCCCCCAAAACACCCCTGTCCCTTCCACATTTGCACCTCCCCAATGATTCCCCTGCCCCTGCTACATCACACCTGTCAACGACCCCAGTGGGTCAAGCCATGCCCTCCCCAAACCCACCTTCCCATCCCCCCTCCCCTACTACCCCTTCCTACTCCCCTGCCCCTTCTACCTCATTGCCTTCAATTCCATCTACTCCATCCCAGCTTTCACTGCACCCCTCTTACACTCACCCCCAAACCCCACCCAACCCTCACCCCTCCTATGCACCTCCAGCCCACATTTAACCCCCGCACCTTGTGACCCCCTAACACCTTCCCCCATCTCCCTCTTCTACCCCAAAACCCCCACTTACCCCCAATTCCCCCCTAACTAATACACCCTCTCTTCCACTCCCAGCACCCATGCTCCATTCTCCTCTCAGCCCTCTGCCCTCAATATCCCTCTCCCCCCCCAACCTCTCAACCTCTATCTGACTCTCAGTCTCACTCTATTTCTCAACCCCCTATGCTTTTCAGACCCCTAACTTTCAGACCCATTATGCCCTTCCTACCCCCCTAGATGCCCAGACTCCAATCGCCTACCAGGCACTCCCAAGCACCCCCCTAGCACCCCCATTCACCCCCACAGCCCCCACTCGCCCCCCCAGACACCCCCGAGTTCCCCCCAGACCCCCAGTGAAAGGGGGAATTCTGACACCCGAGTTTCCAAGAAGAGTCTCAAGGTTTGGTACACCAATGCTGATTGGGTAGCCAATAAAGCAGAAGAGATAAAAGAAAGAGTTACTGAGGCAGACCCAGACATAGTGGCAATAGTGGAAACTAAAATAAATGGCATGATCTCGGATGCAATCTTTCCAGAGGGGAACCAGGTGATAAGAAAAGAAAGGACACAGAGACAGGGAGGAGGAGTGGCACTCCTAATAAAGCGGAAATGGAAGTTTGATGAGCTGGAAAATCTGGGTACCAATGAAAGCACGAGCTTCATACATGGAACTCTGACAGTGGATGGGAAGAAGATTGTAATCTTGTTACTCTACAATCCCCCACCAAACAGTAGAAGGCCCGGGCAGGAGTACGAGGACAGCAACAAGACATGTATAGATGAACTGCAGAGGGCAGCAACTATAGCACATAGAATGAGAGCGAAGCTGCTGGTCATGGTGGACCTAAATCACGGAGAGATAGATTGGGAAACGAGGAATCCCCATGGCGGGGAGGAGACCTGGGGAGCGAAGCTGGTAGGCGTTATTGACAGGAATTTTCTAACACAGCATGTGAAGGAAGATACTAGGGAAAGAGGAGGGGATACGCCCAGCCTATTAGATCTCATTTTCACCCAGAATGTAGAAGACATCGAGCAGTTGGAACATGAAATATCACTAGGAGCCAGTGACCATTGTGTCCTAGTCTTTGACTACATGATGGAGCTTAAAATTGTGACCAAAGGACAAGAGGTCCGGGAAAGGAGACTTGATTACAGAAAAGGGGACTACAAAAGGATAAGGGACTACCTTGGAGAAGTGCAGTGGGAGGAAGAACTTAGAGGAAAAACAGTGCAAGGTATGATGAACCAAGTCATATTGAAATGCAAGGAGGTTGAAGAGAGATTTATTCCAATAATAAAGGAAAAAAGCAGGAGGGAATATAATAACCCATGGTTTAATAGACAGTGTCAGGAAGCAAAGGTGAGAAGCAGGAGGGAGTGGAGGAAGTACAGAAGACAAAGGACAGAGGACAACAGGATTAGATGTAACAGAGCTAGGAATGATTACATTTTTTTTTATAGTTAGGGCTAACAAATAAATACAGTTTTGATATTCCTAGAGTACGACTTAATCAAACTAGAAATGCTCTACAAATCAAGGGACCCAGATTGTGGAATGACCTTCCCAACCATGTTAAAGACTGTACCTCTCTCAACCAGTTTAAGATAAAAACGAAGCTATACCTAATAAATTCCCTGTAACCTACCTTACCCCTCTATTGTCAACCAATGTCTGTTTTTTTTAAAGAGCGCTGTTTGTCGACAGAATTGTATTTGTTGTGCTTTTTCAGCTATGTTTTCATTCCATGTTTTCATTTTACTCTTTATGCTCAATTAGTATTAAGCTTTAGTCATTTAAGATTTTCATGCCCGAAACGCTTTGCGTAATAGTGGCTTTAGGCATTGTATGTACTAGCCCTAACTATAAATCCATCACTCTCTGTAAAATCTCTTTTATGTATGTACCTTACCTAAATAAACATTTTGATTTTTTTTTGTTTTACTAACATAAGACGATAATTTCGGAAAGAAATTATGAGAATGATATTGCAGTCAAAGCGAAAAAGCAACCTAAACTACTACATAGCCATATAAGAAGGAAGATGTCGGTAAATGACCAAGTGACAAGACTGAGGAAAACAGAAGGGGCATATACAGAAAGCGACAAGGAAATCTGCGAGGTACTGAATGCAAAATTCCATGGAGTGTTCACAACCGAGCCTGAGCAGCTCCCATTGTTAGAAGCGATTACCCTAGTTGAAAGACTATCAGATATAGAGGTGACAGCAGAGGAGGTAATGAAACAGTTGACAACACTTGATGCAAATTCTATGATAAATTCTATGATAAAGTAACAAGGATAAGGCATGAGTCACTTATGTCGGGAGAATTGCCCAGTTGCTGGAAGGAGGCAAATGTCGTACCGATTTTCAAGAAAGGTGATAGGGAGGACGCACTTAACTAGAGACCCGTATCACTGACAAGCATCCCCTGCAAAATACTTGAAAGAATAATTAGGCTAAAACTTGTTGAGCACCTGGAGAGCATTGGGTTTGTAAACAAGCACCAACATGGGTTCTGGACAGGGAAATCATGCCTAACAAACCTTTTAGAATTCTATGATAAAGTAACAAGGATAAGGCAGGACAGAGAAGGCTGGGCAGACTGCATATTTCTTGACTGCCAAAAGGCCTTTGATACAGTACCGCACATGAGACTGCTATACAAACTTGAGAGGAAGGCAGGAGTAAGCAGAAAGGCCCTAGTATTGGTGAAGAACTACCTAACAGGAAGGAGCCAGAGGGTAATGGTAAGGGGCGAGAAGTCGGACTGGCGAACAGTAACAAGTGGAGTACCTCAAGGATCGGTGCTGGGACCAATCCTCTTTCTAATTTACGTAAATGATATGTTTACAGGAGTGGAATCATACATGTCAATGTTTGCGGATGACGCAAAATTAGTGAGAAGAGTTGTGACAGACGAGGATTGTAGGATCCTCCAAGAGGACTTAAACAGGTTGCAGAGATGGTCAGGGAAATGGCTACAGGAGTTTAACACCAGTAAATGTAAAGTTATGGAAATGGGATCAGGTGATAGAAGACCAAAGGGACAGTACACAATGAAGGGGAACAGCCTACCTGTAACGATTCGAGAAAGAGACCTGGGAGTGGATGTGACACCTAATCTAACTCCTGAGGCACATATAAATAGGATAACGACAGCAGCGTACTCTACACTGGCGAAAATTAGAACTTCATTCAGAAACCTAAATGAGGAGGCTTTTAGGGCGCTTTACACTGCCTACTTGAGACCCGTCTTAGAGTATGCCGCGCCATCATGGAACCCCCACCTGAAGAAACACATAAAGAAACTGGAGAAGGTCCAGAGGTTTGCGACGAGGCTTGTCCCAGCGTTACGAGGGATGGGATATGAAGAGCGTCTGCAGGAACTGAACCTTACGACATTAGAGAAAAGAAGGGAGAGAGGAGATATGATAGGGACATATAAAATACTCAGAGGAATTGACAAAGTGGAAATAGATGAAATGTTCACACATAAAAATAACAGAACGAGGGGACATGGGTGGAAACTGGAAACTCAGATGAGTCACAGAGATGTTAGGAAGTTTTCTTTTAGCGTGAGAGTAGTGGAAAAATGGAATGCACTTGGGGAACAGGTTGTGGAAGCAAATACTATTCATACTTTTAAAACTAGGTATGATAGGGAAATGGGACAGGAGTCATTGCTGTAAACAACCGATTGCTGGAAAGGCGGGATCCAAGAGTCAATACTCGATCCTGCAAGCACAAATTAGGTGAGTACAAATTGTGAGGGAGTCTACATTCCCTCAGCTAGTTTTCCTAGTTTCTAGATTGGGCTAGTCGCTCTAAAAACTGAAGCTTTCAAACTAACATATACTTGTGGGGTGTTGAATGAAAGCTTATGTTAAGGACTGTCGGTTGGGACTGGTTAGAAGTCTGTGATTGCTCTGTAGAGAGAATTACAGAAATTTTCCTGTTTCTGTGAAATAGGATGAGGAGGATACTTGACTAAAACCGTTAGAGGTGGGGGGTGAGTGGGGTGAACGTTGCCCCCCCCCCCCAACATGTGAGACATCACGCCATTGTCTTTAGGCCTCCCCTCCTTGTGACGTCACGGGACGCTCGAGGGTGAGTGAGCCTGTGATTGGAGTAGGCAAGTGTGCTCCAAGCCGAGTTTTGGCGCGAAGAGCTGTGATTGGGAGCGGCACGAGGGAGCCGTGCCGGCTTTGGGCTGATTGGTCAAGACAAAGTAGGGAGGAGATATGGGCATTTTGAGTTTCCCTAGCCCGGGAAATCGTCAGTCTGAGCAGGGTAGCAGGTGGACGAGGACGTGTCTGGGTGGAGGGGGGGAGTTTTCCCCCTCCACCCTCGTTAATCACGGACGTTACCGTGTTAACTAGCAGGGATGGCACCCCTGCTATCCCTGGTTGTGTCTAGGGCCAATTTTCGTGAAATTTGAGGGCCGACGATTTACGGAAGGAACAGTAAAAAGCTAAAGAGACAGTTGACAGTGTTCACCCATGAGGCAGCTGGCAGAGCCTCATGGTGTAACAGGTGGGTCGAGTATCCTGTCTAGTGTTGTATGGACAATGGACAATCGGTGGTATTATGGGCAGTGTAATTGAGTGTGATATTACAGGCCCCTGTTGGATTTTTTGTATTCCACCTGACGGCGGCCATGTGGTGACGCCGCCGGCCATTGTCACCCCAGTGTAGAGCAAGGCAGGCTCTAGTTTGCTGGAGTTGTGGGCGATTCCTCAAGCACGTGTGTATGCCCGGGGGGGCACCCCGGCCACCCGCCGCATGGCCCGGCCACATGGCCTGGCTACCCCACCCGCCTGCCCGCGCGCCGGCCACCCACCCAGGCCACCCGCGCTGCCCAACCCCCACCCCACCCCGCGCGCCAGCTCAGCCGGGTGGGGTGCTATGACGTCATGCGCTACCCGTGGCCACCCCCCTTAGGGCCACGCGGTGGCCACATGCCTTGGCCACTTTCCCGGGACAGCCTAGGGCCACATCTTGTCGACGCATGAGGAGCAAGCTAAGTGTTGACAGCTAGGATGGTAGTGACCTGGGAAATGAGAAAAAAAATAAGGAGAGAAAGACGTGAGTACTATTATCATTGTGTACAGTGTGATGAGTACCGGTGGAAATTCCCAGTAAGAGTTGTCTCAGAGCCTCGCCAGGCTAGAGAAGCAGCTGAGAGACAGTTGTTTGTAGCACGTCCAGGTGACTGGTAGGGCGGTACCTGGAGATACATGTTATACACGGGACCACACTGTAGTATCATAATGTATATATATGTAGGCTGACTCGAGTATGTAACCGGTCAGTGTAGAGATTTACCATATAAGTGATCCAGCCTGTCGATTCTATATAATCGTTCAGACTGAATTAATGTCATAGAGTACCGTATATAAATTATTATCATTAGAGGTAGGCAGGCCAGGTTGCAGGGAAGTCAGTGGGGACCCCTGAGGTCTGTGTAGTTAGTTACATTTACCTGATGATATAATTTGCATTGATTATGTGAATGCCATTTCTATGTGTTCATTTGCATGTTTATGTACTGTGTTGTGTGGTGAGTCAGTAGATGTGATTGCTGACTGATTGCCTAATGATGTCATTAACATGTGGGGTATGCTGACGGCATCATTATGTTGCAGGTTTGTGCAGTATTGTTATCAGTTTATACGATATTATTGCCCTAGGAACTGTGTTGAGGGTTTAAGGGACCTCTAGGATTATTCAGGGGAATTCACAGTACTTAATGAGAGCAGGCAATTGATGGGTTAATTGCCTTGCTGAGGTAAGTGTGTGTGTTCACAGAAGTCCTTTGCAATGGGTGCAAGATAAGGGGGGGGGGCAGTAATATTGGTATACTCTTGTGTGTTGCACAACCGTGTGTCATTATTGTGTGGGCACAGTAATTAACGAGTTGCAGTAGCCGCAACCATATGTGGGCAGTGCAATTATATTGTTGCATGCCATTGTAGTGTGACCTATATAATGCTGGGGTTACTTTGTTTCTTTAAGTTGTGTTGAGGACTTAAAGATTCAGTGAGTTAATAATTGGGGAATTAACTGGATAAGGGGTGCACACTTATTGTGGAGTGAGTGAGGGCTGTTATGAGAGAGAACAGCATTGAGCTTGAGTGAGATACGTCTCGGGAGCAATTAATTGTCCGTGTGACAACTAATTGACCACTCTAGCTAATTATGTAATTAGCCTTCTCATCATGAATTCACGTAGTGGGAGAGGATCTGTCAGAGGCTGTCAGTATTTGTGTTAACTTAATTTGCTCGAGACTAATTACCTTTCTGGGGTATAGCAATTAGTGGCTCAGGTTAATTAGTGGAGTAATTAACATTGGAGAGCTCCGATGACTCGGTAAAGCGAGGTCATGGAGCTAGCATAAATCGTTGTATTAATCATATCCTGTCTGAGGACAGTGGATTAGTGGCACATCTTGTTAATTAGGGTAATTAACTCCTTTCCCGTGAATTCACGGTGTTTGATGAGACCTGCTTAGGCAGTGCGGAGTGAGATGTATTTATGGATGATTAATTATCGGTCCTGGTGACAGTTAATTAATTGCTCAGAATTAATTAGGGAATTAATTAGGGTAATTAACACTCACTAGTAAATTTTTGACACAGACTGTTGAGAAGCTACCAAGTTAGGGTAGGCTTAGTTAACGCAACTCAATAGGGATGTAATTAGTGGTCCGTTTGACCTTAATTGAGAATTACTCACTGAATACTTGCAAGAAGTCAAGTGTGATGTAATATAAGTTTGAGTTATTGTTAACAAGAGAGACAAGTGTTAATGATTAACGTAGAGTATCATCATGATGTTGTCTAGTGTGAGACAATTGTTTGTGATTACCGTAGTACTTTGTTGCTGACTGCTGCGATCAGTCAATTAACGTAATTAATCACTTAAGGCAATTTCTTTTGGTTGTCGTCTGGTGACGAGAGTAGAGTAATCTAGGGATTTGTGGAGCTGTGTCCCAGAATCCCGCCTTGCCTGTCTTTGTTACTGTTTACAACAGGGCAACTTCTTGTAGGGAGTTGCAAAGAGGGTTCACACTGGGTTGTGATAGGGGGGGGTCACTGTTGGACTACCCGCCTAGTTACGTGAGTCTCTCCTGGGGGGCGGGAGGACCCCTAAGTTTGTGATTATAGTAGCTGTCAGGGGAAACCGAGACACTATTGATTGCATGCTTGTGTCTTCAGTGGATATCCTTCATTTGTTCAATTAGATCATGTTGTCAGCCCAAAGTGTCAGCAAGATGGAGCCTGCTGTCACTTCTCGAGGGGCTGTTGAATAGCTGTGTTGCAAATGCCACTGGTTGGGCAATAACGTAACCATTCGCTGTGGTGTAACTTAGTCTGTGATATTTTTCTTTGTTTTGTAATATTGCGTCATCAGTGGGCACACCTGTGTTCAGGTAAGTTCAGTATGCAGCCTCACAGCAAGGGTTGCTATTTACCTGTTTGTTATCGTGCCACTGGATGGACATTAACGTAATGTAAACTCGGTAATGTAGTAGTTAGTCTCTTGTTATTAATAAATTGTTATGTTATAGAAAACGGTCTTTGATGTCAACCCTTCAACCATATTATTCCACCATATTTCTGCATATTATTATTAAATGTTGTTGTGATCTTGATATGACGGCTGTTCTTGGGAATTCGAATTCCAATTCATAGCGCCACATCAAATATAAATATTTGATTGTGAGAACCCGTCGGTTACCCTTTATTAGTTTTAACGTCCTGTTTAACTAGGAGGAGCCAGCGGCCTATTGTGGACAGGTTTTCACCCCTGGTGGTGGAGGCCTGGCGGTTTGCTCCCGCTTTTCCTTTTTTCTACTGGACTCATGCTTAACTGCCGTGAGCAGACTTTAAACTTGTAGTCCACCTCCTAAGGGAGGTAGGCGTAGAAAAAAATCTCACACAAATTAGGTGAGTACACACACACACACACACACACACACACACACACCAGGAAGCAGCCCATGACAGCTGACTAACTCCCAGGTACCTATTTACTGCTAGAAAACAGGGGGTATTCTGGGTGAAAGAAACTTTGCACCTTTGAGCCTGGTGCGGGAATCGAACCTTCGCCACAGAATTACAAGTCCTGCGCGCTATCCACCAGGCTACCAGGCCCCCTGGTGTGTGTGTGTGTGTGTGTGTGTGTGTCTGTGTGTGTGTGTGTGTGTGTGTGTGTGTGCGGGGTGTGTGTGTGCGGTGTGTGTGTGTGTGTGTGTGTGTGTGTGTGTGTGTGTGTGTGTGTGTGTGTACTCACCTAATTGTGCTTGCGGGGGTTGACCTTTGGCTCTTTGGGCCCGCCGATGTGTGTGTGTGTGTGTGTGTGTGTGTGTGGGGTGTGTGTATGTGTGTGGGGTGTGTGTGTGTGTGTGTGGGGGATGTGTACTCACCTAGTTGTGTTTGCAGGGGTTGAGCTCTGGCTCTTTGGTCCCGCCTCTCAACCGTCAATCAACAGGTGTACTAGTTCCTGAGACTATTGGGCTCTATCATATCTACACTTGATACTGTGTATGGAGTCAGCCTCCACCGCATCACTTCCTAATGCATTCCATTTGTCAACCACTCTGACCCTAAAAAAGTTCTTTCTAATATCTCTGTGGCTCATTTGGGCACTCAGTTTCCACCTGTGGCCCCTAGTGTGTGTGCCCCTTGTGTTAAACAGCCTGTCTTTATCAGCCCTGTCGATTCCCTTGAGAATCTTGAATGTGGTGATCATGTCCCCCCTAACTCTTCTGTCTTCCAACGAAGTGAGGTTTAATTCCCGTAGTCTCTCCTCGTTGCTCATACCTCTCAGCTCGGTGTGTGGTGTGTGGTGTGTGTGTGTGTGAAGGGTGTGGTGTGTGTGTGTGTGTGTGTGTGTGTGTGTGTGTGTGTGTGTGTGTGTGTGTGTGTGTGTGTGTGTGTGTGTATATGTGTGTGTGTGTGTGTGTGTGTGTGTGTGTGTGTGTGTGTGTGTGTGTGTGTGTGTGTGTGTGTGTGTGTGTGTGTGTGTGTGTGTGTGTGTGTGTGTGTGTGTGTGTGTGTGTGTGTGTGTGTGTGTGTGTGTGTGTGTGTGTGTGTGTGTGTGTGTGTGTGTGTGTGTGTACTCACCTAGTTGTCAGCTAGTTGTGCTTGCGGGGGTTGAGCTCTGGCTCTTTGGTCCCTCCTCTCAACCGTCAATCAACAGGTGTACAGGTTCCTGAGCCTATTGGGCTCTATCATATCTGCACATGAAACTGTGTATGGAGTCAGCCTCCACCACATTACTTCCTAATGCATTCCATTTGTCAACCACTCTGACACTAAAAAAGTTCTTTCTAATATCTCTGTGGCTCATTTGGGCACTCAGTTTCCACCTGTGGCCCCTAGTGCGTGTGCCCCTTGTGTTAAATAGCCTGTCTTTATCAACCCTGTCGATTCCCTTGGTGTAACACGGGGAGGGTGTTCTCGAATTATCTTTCCTACCTTTTCCCCCTCTCTCCGTATTCTTACTTTTTATTCTCTATCAAGGGACTCCAAAACATTTACTAAAGCCGACTCCACGCCACGTGGTCCTAAAACGATTGACCGACTTAGGATTCTACAACCCGTATGACGTGACATAGGCTCTGAGCAAAACCCTAGAGTCGCCTCCGCCGCCACCACCAGACCAGTAACACTGAACAATGATCGAGGTCTGGATCGATCATGCTAATTATTCAACCTTGGGGCTTGATCCCCACTAGTAGTTTATAACCTCGGATCTTAAGTGTGGAATTAATTCACAATCAACGGTAAAGATGACTTCCGATTTGGTGTTAGAATCGGCGCCCAATTCAACTCTGCCTCGTAGGGTCCACGTGACCAGCACAAATTCATATACATATAACAAACACATGGAAATAATGAAAATGCAATTTTCTAGCTAATTAATTTATTAAAAGAAAAACTAAAACAAAATCTAAATGATTATCACTCCCTACTTGAACACTCCCTAATTGACCAGATCGGCAATGAATTGGCTATCCCTATAAATAACAATAGCAACTATACCTCTATGTTGACCAGCTCAGATGTTGAGGCTGGTCTTGGGGGAGAGGTAAGATGGTTGACCTCTCCCAGTTGGTCTCGAGTCCACACTAAACTGTCCTCTCTCTGATCTTCCCCAGACTAGAGCATTGTATTGTTCCGCATCGCTTACCAAGTACTTAGCAAGGTTTAAGTTATAACAATTAACCTCTGTTGTACTTAATTAATCCAGATTGGTTGAATTATTTTAACTGAAGTTAAATTACACAAGCATCTAACGGCAGAGCTGTTCCCGATCACCAAATGGCTATTTGACCTTTGAGAAATAGTGGACATGTCAACTCTGATGACCTATGACCGCTGGTCACTTTGCCTTACAACTTAGATCTGGTTCGTACCGTCACTGATGGTGACTTAACTCAAGTCTCCTAATAATTAGAATACTCTTGGTACTATAACCAGGAATATTATACAATACCATTTTAATACAAAATGAATAAAGGCTAGTTTCTCTAAATAAGTGAATGCTATAGAATGGTTCATTTTACAAAACTATGAACAAAGATGTCCGCCATTATTTTCACCGCGAATTCCCTGGGGTCAGGTCCCGGGTCACCACGCAGGTCCAGCTTCCCATTCTCTTTTGTCGATAAACCATTCTGGATAATTCTTACAACCAGCCTAGTTTGTTACATTGGGAATCTTAAATGTTGTGATCATGTCCCCCTAACTCTTCTGTCTTCCAACGAAGTGAGGTTTAATTCCCGTAGTCTCTCCTGGTACCTCATACCTCTCAGCTCGGGTACTAGTCTGGTGGCAAACCTTTGAACCTTTTCCAGTTTAGTCTTATGCTTGACTAGATATGGACTCCATGCTGTTGCCGCATACTCCAGGATTGGTCTGACATATGTGGTATATAATGTTCTGAAAGATTTCTTACACAAGTTTCTAAAGGCCGTTCTTATGTTAGCCAACCTGGCATATGCTGTTGATGTTATCCTCTTGATATGAGCTTAAGGGGACAGGTATAGCGTGATATCAACCCCCAGGTCTTTCTCTCTCTCTGACTCTTGAAGTATCTCATCCCCCAAATGATACCTTGTATCTGGTCTCCTGCTTCCTACCCCTATCTTCATTACATTACATTTGCATGGGTTAAACTCTAACAGCCATTTGTTCGACCATTCCTGCAGCTTGTCCAGGTCTTCTTGAAGCCTCAAGCTGTCCTCCTCTGTCTTAATCCTTCTCATAATTTTGGCGTCGTCAGCAAACATTGAGAGAAATGAGTCTATACCCTCTGGGAGATCCTTTACGTATATCAGAAACAGGATAGGTCCAATCACAGAGCCCTGTGGGACTCCACTGGTGACTTCACGCCATTCTGAGATCTCTCCCCTCACTGTAACTCTCTGCTTCCTATTGCTTAGGTACTCCCTTATCCACTGGAGCTCCCTACCAGTTACTCCTGCCTGTTTCTCCAGCTTATGCATCAACCTTTTATGGGGTACTGTGTCAAAGGCTTTCCGACAGTCCAAAAAAATGCAGTCCGCCCATCCTTCTCTTTCTTGCTTAATCTTTGTCACCTGATCGTAGAATTCTATCAAGCCTGTAAGGCAAAATTTACCCTCCCTGAACCCATGTTGATGGGTAATCACGAAGTCTATTCTCTCCAGATGTGTTACTAGGTTTTTTCTCACAATCTTCCCCATCACTTTGCATGGTATACAAGTTAAGGACACTGGCCTGTAGTTCAGTGCCTCTTGTCTGTCACCCTTTTTGTATATTGGTACTACATTAGCAGTCTTCCATATTTCTGGTAGGTCTCCCATTTCCAGTGACCTACTATACACTATGGAGAGTGGCAAGCAAAGTGCTCCTGCACACTCTTTCAATACCCATGGTGAGATTCCGTCCGGCCCAACAGCTTTTCTCACATCCAGCTCCAATAGGTGCTTCTTGACCTCATCTCTTGTAATTTCAAACCTTTCCAAGGTCACCTGGTTTGCTGCCACCTCTTCTAGCGCCGTGACTTCTCCCTGTTCTATTGTAAAGACCTCCTGGAACCTTTTGTTGAGTTCTTCACACACCTCTTTGTCATTCTCTGTGTACCTGTCCTCACCCACCCTAAGTTTCATCACCTGTTCCTTCACTGTTGTCTTCCTCCTGATGTGACTGCACTTTGGTTCGGTCTTGGCTTTATTAGCTATATCATTTTCATTCCTTTTCTCAGCTGCTCTTCTCACACTAATATACTCGTTCCTAGTTCTCTGGTATCTCTCTCTACTTTCTGGTGTTCTGTTATTACG
This sequence comes from Procambarus clarkii, assembly GCF_020424385.1. Taxonomy (NCBI): domain Eukaryota; kingdom Metazoa; phylum Arthropoda; class Malacostraca; order Decapoda; family Cambaridae; genus Procambarus; species Procambarus clarkii. The sequence continues at coordinate 32,497 of NW_025560715.1, forward strand.
GAAGTTCCTCCATGCCCTTTTGTTCAGCTCCTTTGCTTTCATACATTCCCAATTAAACCACGGATTCTTCCTTTGCTTCTCTGTTTTTTTCCTGTCGGGCTGGGACAAACCTGCTTTCAGCCTGCTGACATTTTTGGGTGACATAGTCCATCATGTCTTGTACGGACTTGGTTCCGAGTTCTGTGTCCCAATGTAAATCCCATAGGAATTTATTCATCTCCTCATAGTTTCCCTTTCTGTAAGCCAGCCCTTTGTTTCCCAGTTCTTTTTTATGGGTGATAATTCCTAGCTCAACCAGGTACTCAAAGCTCAATACACTATGATCACTCATTCCCAAGGGGGCTTCCAACTTAACTTCCCTTATATCCGACTCATTTAGGGTAAATATCAGATCAAGCAAGGCTGGTTCATCCCCTCCTCTCATTCTTGTCGGTCCCTTGACGTGTTGACTTAGAAAATTTCTTGTTGCCACATCCAGCAGCTTAGCTCTCCATGAGTCCGGGCCTCCATGTGGGTCTCTGTTCCCCCAATCTATCTTCCCATGGTTGAAGTCTCCCATGATTAGTAGTCTGTTTCCGTTCCTGCTAGCCACAGAAGCTGCTTTCTCTATTATATTGATGGTGGCCAAGTTGTTTCTATCATATTCCTGTCTGGGTCTTCTGTCATTCGGTGGGGGGTTATATATGACTACTACTATAGTTTTCTGTCCTCCAGTTGCTATGGTGCCTGATATGTAGTCACTGAAACCTTTACAGTTCTGAATTTACCATCTCTTCAAAACTCCAACCTTCTCTTAGTAGCAAACCTTCACCACCTCCTCCTCTCTTTTCTCTCTCTTTCCTCACTACATAGTAGCCCCTGTGGAAACACTGCGTTTGTTATAGTTTTCGTTAGCTTTGTTTCTGTGAGGGCTATTATGTCTGGGTTTTCTTCTAGTGCCCATTCTCCGAGTTCACTTGTTTTATTTGTAATCCCATCTATGTTAGTGTACATTGCCTTGAAGCTCACTTTCTTCTGTTCTTTTTCTTGTCCCTTTCTTGGCGAGCATTCTGCTGGTGTGGGAAGCTGTTCCATGGGTGAGAAGATCTGTGAGGTGGTTTGCAGGGTCTCAAGGTCTCTCTTGGGGTAGGGGGTGGGGGTTTAAGGGAAGTGGGGGACAGGTAAGGTGTGGGTTAAGGAGATAGGAGGGACATGGAAGATATGGGGTGAGGGGGGGGGGAGGAGGGTATGGGATGAAGAGGGAGGGGAGACAGGGAGGAAAGGTGGGAGGGGGGACATGACGGAAATGGGGAAGGGGTGACAGGGTCAGAATGGGGTAGGGGGGGAGGAGGGAGGGTTGGGTGGGGGCAGGTAGGGTGAGGGGAAGGGAGGGTTTCTATGCAGAGGGGGGTGGTGGTGTTGCCCTCCCCTCTGGTGTTGCTGGGATGCTGGTCTTGGGTTCCCCTCTTGTCTCTGGGACTGTTGTGTTGGGGGCTGTTATTTCCTTGTTTGCTTCTCTCTCCCTGCACTTCCTCCTTGCCTCTGCTGCCCTGGCTCTCTCCTCCTTCATCCAGTCCCGCAGCAGGAATACTTTTTTGTATCCCTCCACATGCTGCAGACGACTTTTCCTTTCGAGAATACCGTCCGAGATGGTTTCGTTTGTAAACACCTCCATTACAAGTCGGTTTCTGTCCTTGTTGTACCAGCCCAGCTTGAAAACCTTCTCAATGTTTTCTTCAGCCCCTTCCACCTGTAACCTCTTCAGTAACCCATGTACTGCCTCTCTATCCTTGCTATTCCATTCTTGCCTGTTGGATCCTTCCTGTTCTTTGATGCCTACAACTACCACTGATCTTTTTCTCTCCAGCAGCTGAGTGGTGCACCTTGCTGCTTCCTGTGAGGTAGCAGCTTGCATGGCTACCTCTCTCACTGTGGCCATTGCTTCTGAGCTCTTTTTCAGTATGTACGCAAATGTTTCAGGTACAGAGGCATTTCCTTCCAATGTAACATTCCCACCTTCCCTTTGGATGATAATCTGATGCTCGGTCTCTTTATTTTTCCTTGTGAGGGATTTGATCTCCTCCTTTGCTGATGTCAGCTCACTTTGCAGGTTGTTAATTGTAATCCTCATTTCATGCATCTCCTTCCTGAATTCCTCCAGAACTTGGGTTAACATTTCTTTCGTTTGGTCACTCTGGCTGTTTCCTGTGTCCCTGTTGCGTCCTCCTGCCATTTTGCCCCTTGTCAAGAGAGAGAGCAAGAGTGCAAGAGAAAGAGAGAGCTAGAGAGAGCAAGAGAGCAAGAGAGAGAGAGCAAGAGAAAGAGAGAGAGAGAGCAAGAGAGAGCAAGAGAGAGAGAGAGAACAAGAGAGAGAGAGCAAGAGAGAGAGAGAGAGAGAGAGAGAGAGAGAGAGAGAGAGAGAGAGAGAGAGAGAGAGAGAGAGAGAGAGAGAGAGAGAGAGAGAGAACGTGCGTGTGCGTGTGTGCACGTGGGATGTGGGTTAAGAGGAGGTGTGGTGTTGTCTGCAGATTACGGCAGGTAAGAGAGGGGGAAAGAGAAGGGTGGATTATGAATGAGGATTTTATCCCCTTTCCACGAAAGGTGTTAATCCCTTCTAGCCTGACTGGACGTATATGTGAGTGCGTGCATGTGCGTGTGTTTGTTTTTGCGTGTGCGTGCGTGTGAGCTTGCAAACGTACGTGTGCGTGTGTGTGCGTGTGTTACGGGGGTCCCGTAATATGTCAACCGCTACCCAAATTGAGCCAATTTGATATTTTAAATGTATCTGATATACTGAACAAGAATGATACTATTTTACCTCGCACTGTACACCTGATTAATTAACCAGAGAGGGGTACATACCAGTCTTCCTTTCCGCTCACACAACTAGATGAGTATGATGATGTATGGTTGACGGTGCCGTCGTCGCCTTCCACTTGGTGATTCACTAAGTGCTAGTAGATTGATGATGGCGGTTCTTCTCTATCTACACAAAGCTCTGGAGTCAGTCACTGTATCGTTGTGTTACAATTCACTAATTTACTTTACCACTGATCACAGTCACCACCCAACAAACACAATCCTGTGTGTGTGTGTGTGTGTGTGTGTGTGTGTGTACTCACCTAGTTGAGCTTTTGGGGGTTGAGCTTTGGCTCTTTGGTCCCGCCACTCAATTGTCAATCAACTGGTGTACAGATTCCTGAGCCTACTGGGCTCTATCATATCTACACTTGAAATTGTGTATTGAGTCAGCCTCCACCACATCACTGCCTAATGCATTCCAGCTGTTAGGTACTCTGACAATAACAAAATTCTTTCTAATATCTTTGTGGCTCATTTGAGCACTAAGTTTCTACCTGTGTCCCCTGGTTCGTATTCCACCCGTGCTAAAGAGTTTGTCTTTGTCCACCCTGTCAATTCCATTGTGTATTTTGTAGGTGGTTATCATGTCTCCCCTTACTCTTCTGTCTTCCAGGGACGCGAGTTTCAGCTCCTTTAGCCTTTCCTCTTAGCTCATACCTCTCAGTTCCGAGACAAGTCTGGTGGCATACCGCAGAATCTTCTCTAACTTTGTCTTGTGTTTAACTAGGTATGACTCCAAGCTGGAGCTGCATATTCCAGGATTAGTCTGACATAAGTTGCATACAGGGTACTGAACGATTCCTTACATAAGTTTCTGAAGGCAATTCTTATGATGGCCAGTCTAGCATATGCCGTTGATGATATCCTTTTGATGTGGGCCTTTGGGGACAGATTCGGTGTGATATCAACCCCAGATCTTTCTCTCTATTTGACTCTTGCAGGATTTCACCTCCCAGATGGTACCTTGTCTTCAGCCTTCTCCTCCCTTCGCCTAATTTCATTACTTTACACTTTCCTGAGTTGAACTTTAGTAGCAATTTTCTAGACCATTACTTCAGCTTGTACAGGTCGTCCTGTAGTCTCTGTCTATCAGCATCTGTCTCGATTCTTCTCATAATTTTTGCATAATCAGCAAACATGGAGAGGAATGAGTCTTTACCAGAGATCGTTTACATATATTAAAAACAGGATGGGTCCCAGTACAGAGCCCTGTGGGACTCCGCTGGTGACATCTCGCCATCCTGATGTCTTCCCCCTCACAGTTACAATACAATACAATACAATACAATTTTATTTAGGTAAGGTACATACATACAATAAATATTTACAAGGATTGTTTGACTTATAGGTATAGCTAGTACATACAATGCCTAAAGCCACTATTACGCAAAGCGTTTCGGGCATAGCCACTATTACGCAAAGCGTTTCGGGCATTTCGGGCAAGCAAAGCGTTACTCACTGTTTCCTGTTTAGATACTCCCTTATCCACTGGAGCACCTTATCTTTTACTGCTGCCTGTTGTTCTAACTTTCGTAACAGCCTTTTATGGAGTACTGTGTCAAAAGCTTTCTGATAGTCCAAGAAAATGCAGTCTGCCCACCTTTCTCTTTCTTGCCTAATTTTTGTTGCTTGGTCATAGAATTCTATTAAACCTGTGAGGTACGATTTACCATCTCTGAACCCATGCTAGTGGTTTGTTACAAAGCTATTTCCCTCCAGATGCTCTATGAGCGTTTTCCTCACTATCTTCTCCGTCACCTTACATGGTTTCCAAGTTAGAGAAACTGTCCTGTAGTTCATTGCCTCTTGCCTGTCACCCTTTTTGTATATTGGGACTACATTAGCTGCCTTTCAGCTTTCCGGTAGGTCTCCTGTTTCCAGTAACCTGTTATACACCATAGAGAGTGGCATACTTAGTGATTATGCACCATCTTTTAATATGTACGTTGAGATTCGGTCAGGCCTTTGCCACTTTCAGCTCCAACAGATTCCTTTTGACCTCATCACTCGTGAGGTCAAAATCCTCCGAGGTTGCTTGGTTTGCCTCCTCCTCATGTTGCGCAGGGTCTTCTCCTTGTTCTTTTGTGAAGACCTCCTGGAATCTCTTGTCGAGTTCTTCACACACCTCCTTGTCATTCTCTGTGTATCTATTCTCCCCTTTTCTCAGTTTCATCCCTTGTTCCTTCACCGTTGTTTTCCTCCTGATGTGGCTGTGGAGCAGTTTTAGTTGGGTCTTAGCTTTACTCGCGATGTCATTTTCATTCTGTCTCTCTGCTTCTCTCCTCACTCTGAGGTACTCATTTCTTGCCCTCTGGTATCTCTCCCTGTTCCTGTTATTGCTGTAGTTTCTCCATGTTCTTTTACTCAATTACTTCGCTGCCTTACATTCCTGGTTGAACCATGGATTCTTCTATTGCTATTTGCTTTTCTCCTTTTGGACCGGGATAAATCTATCTGCAGCTTCCTGGCATTTCTGGGTGACATAGTCTATCAAATCCTATACATTCTTCTCTGTGAGTTATGTTTCCCATGGTATTCCCCTTAGGAAGTTCCTCATCTCATCATATTTTCCTCTTCGGTAGTAAAGTCTTTTCTCTTCCAATCCCATCCTTGGATAGGTTATCCCTACCTCTACCAGATACTCAAATGTCAATACACTGTGGTCACACATTCCTATGGGGGCTTTAAATTTGACATCTCTTATTTCTGACTCATTCAAGGTGAATATCAGGTCGAGTCTAGCTGATTCATCATTGCCTCTCATTCTTGTGGGTTCCCTGACATGTTAGCTCAGAATGTTTCTTGTTGACACTTCCAAGAGTTTAGCTC
>NW_025560716.1:0-68807 GCF_020424385.1 Procambarus clarkii
AGAGAGAGAGGGTGAGGGAGGTCAGTGAGAAGAAGCAGCAAAGTAAAACACAAGACAAAGAGAGAAGAACTAAAACAAGAGAATAAACAAAGTGGATAGAAAGGACGAGATAAGATCATGTTGTCAGATATCAGAGGAAGAACACTAAGTGTACAGAGTGGGCCTTGGTCTCTGGTAGTGAAGGGTACAGGCAGGTGTGTGGGGGCGGTACAGGCAGGTGTGTGGGGGCGGTACAGGCAGGTGTGTGGGGACGGTACAGGCAGGTGTGTGGGCGGTACAGGCAGGTGTGTGGGGACGGTACAGGCAGGTGTGTGGGGACGGTACAGGCAGGTGTGTGGGGGCGGTACAGGCAGGTGTGTGGGGGCGGTACAGGCAGGTGTGTGGGGGCGGTACATGCAGGTGTGTGGGGGCGGTACAGGCAGGTGTGTGGGGGCGGTACAGGCAGGTGTGTGGGGACGGTACAGGCAGGTGTGTGGGGACGGTACAGGCAGGTGTGTGGGGACGGTACAGGCAGGTGTGTGGGGAAGGTACAGGCAGGTGTGTGGGGACGGTACAGGCAGGTGTGTGGGGACGGTACAGGCAGGTGTGTGGGGACGGTACAGGCAGGTGTGTGGGGACGGTACAGGCAGGTGTGTGGGGACGGTACAGGCAGGTGTGTGGGGACGGTACAGGCAGGTGTGTGGGGACGGTACAGGCAGGTGTGTGGGGACGGTACAGGCAGGTGTGTGGGGACGGTACAGGCAGGTGTGTGGGCGGAAGAGACAGGTATAGGAGAGGGGCTCACATATCCCCCCCCCACCTTTATCTACTCTATGTACTACTATCTACTATGATCTACCTAGAACCGGTGGCTGAGCGGACAGAACACTTGACGCGTGATCATGTGGTCCCGGGTTCGATCCCGGGCGCCGGCGAGAAACAATGGACAGAGTTTCTTCCACCCTGATGCCCCTGTTACCTAGCAGTAAATAGGTACCTGGGAGTTAGTCAGCTGTCATGGGCTGCTTCCTAAGGGATGGAGGCCTGGTCGAGGACCGGGCCGCGGGGACACTAAGCCCCGAAATCATCTCAAGATATACCTCAGTTCCTACCTGAGAAGACGCAATCCTACCTAGACTCCCCGTACGAAACCGGAGACAAATGTCCAAAGAACTCCAAAGACAAATGTAAACAAAAATCACAGTCATAAATAATCGTACATTTGAGGTGTTCGGACACATTCCTAGTTAAAAGCTGCATTGGTCGACAGATTAGCGTGGTAGGCCGGTTAGTTAGGCCTAGTATGTGAGTACTAGTAAGCGACAGGTACCTGTCAGGGGTCAGATTTACGTAATAGTTACGCAAGCACTTACGAACCTGGGGCCAGATTCACGAAGCAGGGACGCAAACACTTACGAACCTGTCCATCTTTTCTCAATCTTTGGCGGCTTTGTTTGCTATTATTAAACAGTTAATGAGCTCCGAAGCACCAGGAGGCTGTTTATAACAATAACAACAGTTGATTGGCAAGTTTCCTTGCTTGTAAACTGTTTAATAAATGTAACCAAAGCCGTCAAAGATTGAGGAAAGATGTACAGGTTCGCAAGTACTTGCGTAACTGCTTCGTGAATCTAGCCCCAGGTTCGTAAGTGCTTGCGTGAATCTGGCCCCAGAGCCACTATAGGCAAGACAAGCTGGTGTGCCCCGCGGTACCGGCTATAACGGGCATGACACACATGCTCCACTCCCACACCTGCCTTACTATAAAGCACCGAGGTTGTAAATAGGGCATAAGGCACCTAGCACTGTGTTACAGGGAAGGGGATCTCTCTCTAGTTTACATGTCAATATTTCTCTACGTGGAGGGAAGGATCACACGTTACCTGGAGTACGTCCTTGGGCTCGAGGCTCTGAGTCGAGGGCGAGCGACTGAGTCTGTGTAGCTTCTCCTCGAGGACGTCCTCGTATTCCCGAGCTCTAAGACTCATTCGTTGAAGGTTGACCTTGGCTGCCTTCGCTGCTGCTCTCTTCCACTTGGTTATCTTGATCTTCGTCCACCTGTGCATGAGAACAGCCTTCCTCCGTGCAACATGGAGTAATAAGCCCACATGCACACGAAACATTTGCATCATCTGTACTTTCAGGTCTTGACAGAGTAGGCTGAGCCGGAACTGGCAGCGGTGGAGAGCCAGACTGAGCCGCAACTGACACTCGATGTAAACAAGATTCGCTCTGTTGAGCCACTGTTGACAGGCCTCGGAGGTGCGGCCGTGGAAGACCTGATAGGTGTCCCCAGCCTTTACCTGAATGTCCTCGTAGGCGTCGCTCGCCCGACGCCTCACGTGGGCGACGTGGGAGTTCATCCCCGCGTACAGATCCTGAACACTCATCTTGGTCTGGTACCACACCAGGCCCGCTACACTCACCATAGTCGCCTCCAGCGCACTCATCAGCACAAGAACTGGTCTTATATACGTTTTCAAAGACGCCATGCTCACTGGTTAACTATGTTTATGCACTCCTCAAGGAGGACAGTAATGTGTGGCATAGTCAACACGAGCAAATATTTTCTTGGGGGGGAATTTTCTTGGCGCGAGGTCCGAGCAGCCAGTACCCTCGCACGCTGTCAGGATATTCCTGGAGACGTCATGCTGGAAGTCATCTTACTCCACCATGTAGAGGAACACGTCGTAAATGAGTGACAGCGTGCAGGCGACGTAGATGAGGATCACGACGAGGAGCAGGAGCGGCCAGCTCTCCATGCTGAACACTGACGTCTGACGTCTCCCAGCGAACACCAGCGAGGCTACGATGTACCTCTCCTGGGGCTTCTACCTCTTCCACAAACTTGATCCTTTTATACAATCAAATTGCCACATGTACTAAGTGGAGTGACTGTTCTATCACACCGCTTACAATAATATAACTGTTGTTATTCTTCCCACTTGTCTAAACTGCAGTCGAGCCGAGTGTGCTTCTTAAGTGTTACTTGTGGTACTCAAATCCCCGCCAAACCCAGTGTTCCAAGTTCAACACAACACTTCACCTACATGCGACACGCCAAAACGTCCACACACACACCTGACTATGAGTTCGAAAATGTTGGAATATACACCACACGGCTCACACACACGACTCACAAATATTCACGTCACATTCATTTGGAAATACAATTTCTTTCTGGAATTAAGCGCCGCTGGAAGCCTCATCGACCGTCGAGTCTTCGTGCGATAAGCGTCGTTACACGGGTGTGTGTCGAAGTCGTATAGTTCGTAGTGGAGTCTTCAGCCTTCAAGTGCCACTCGCAGTGTCGGCCAAGCCTCAAGGGCCACTCGCAGTGTCGGCCAAGCCTCAAGGGCCACTCGCGCAGTGTCAGCCAAGCCTCAAGTGCCACTCGCGCAGTACAAGTCAGGCCTCGTGCCACTGCCGGAGCGAAGCTGACCTCGAGTGTGTGTGTGTGTGTGTGTGTCAAAGAGAGACAGCAACTACCTGTCCACCGCGGCCTGACAGAGGGGCCACACGCCACTCCCTCTCCACATTTAATCGCCAACTCCTGCGCCAGTCAACTACAGCCTGCCAACCTGCCAGCCCCCCAGCCAGCCCCCCAGCCAGCCAGCCAGCCAGCCAGCCAGCCAGCCAGCCAGCCAGCCAGCCGCTCATACCCGCTCCACAGCCACCTCCCCTCCGTCAACTTACCTGCTGGCATTACGCTTACCTCCGTCAACTTACCTGCGGCACCACAAGCTGTACCTAACATTTTGACAAACAGAACTGTTTCCAACACGAACGCCAGACCAAGAACAGAGTTCTTCAACACGTGCCACAACACGAAGTAAATAAAGATGGCGATTAAGGTACATATGATGACTTCTCATGAACTCATTGAACTGCATAAAGTCCCTTACCTCGTCCCTAAAGAGGCACGAGGTAGGGGACCCACACCTTCACCACACCTGGGGTGTGGTGGAGGTGTGGTGGAGAGTGAGTGAGGGAGAGAGAGAAGGAGAGAGGTGGAGTGAACTGAAATAGTCCACATTTTGTACACACACATCGTGAGCCAGACTTTTGTTTTATGAGCTAATGGAGCTACGTAGTAAGGAGGGGTGTGGCTGGGGTGTGGCTGGGGAGTGGCTGGGGTGTGGCTGGGGTGTGGCTGGGGTGTGGCTGGGGTGTGGCTGGGGTGTGGCTGGGGAGTGGCTGGGGAGTGGCTAGGAAGTGGCTGGGGGTGTGGCTGGGGTGCGGCTGGGGTGTTGCTGGGGTGTGGCTGAGGTGTGGCTGGGGAGTGGCTGGGGTGTGGCTGGGGTGTGGCTGGGGAGTGGCTGGGGAGTGGCTGGGAAGTGGCTGGGAAGTGGCTGGGTGTGTGGCTGGGGTGTGGCTGGGGTGTGGCTGGGGAGTGGCTGGGGGTGTGGCTGGGGGTGTGGCTGGGGACCTGAACCAAGCCTGTCTAGAAAGGCGATCTACACACACACAGGAAATTCACAGTGACATTACTCGTATTCTAATCATATAACGCAATCTAGTGAACCGCAGCACCCCTTGGCTATACCACATCCCCAAGCTCCCAGAGAGCAGGTACACACATCCCCAAGCTCCCAGAGAGCAGGTACACACACACCCCAAGCTCCCAGAGAGCAGGTACACACATCCCAAGCTCCCAGAGAGCAGGTACACACATCCCCAAGCTCCCAGAGAGCAGGTACACACATCCCAAGCTCCCAGAGAGCAGGTACACACATCCCAAGCTCCCAGAGAGCAGGTACACACATCCCAAGCTCCCAGAGAGCAGGTACACACATCCCCAAGCTCCCAGAGAGCAGGTACACAAATCCCCAAGCTCCCAGAGAGCAGGTACACACATCCCAAGCTTCCAGAGAGCAAGTACACACATCCCAAGCTCCCAGAGAGCAGGTACACACATCCCAAGCTCCCAGAGAGCAAGTACACACATCCCAAGCTCCCAGAGAGCAGGTACACACATCCCAAGCTTCCAGAGAGCTGGCACACCATTCTCACCTTCAATCAGAATCGCACATCTTGAAAGAGTTGTGAACTTAGTAATTTGTACATTGATAAGTTATACTGTTTTCAGTATAATAATAATAAATAATAATAATAATAATAATAAATAATAAATTATTTTTTTTGTATAAATAATGCATTTGAAACTGATATAGTGGAGTATTCATAGGTATACACTGTAATTTATTCAAAATGTCCTCGAGCCAGGCTCGTTAAAGCAGCGGCCATCCCCCCTCCCAAGACATATTCATCAATATTTACGTGTTGTGAATTAAAAGCGTGTTTCCGCTTTTAATATAGATATTATATAATATTATTCCCATATAGATTATATATCATATTATTCCCATATAGATTAATATTATACATTAAGTTCAGCGTATAGTTACAGTTCGCAAATTCCCGGCTACCTGTTTACTGTTAGGTAAACAGAGGCATAAGGTGAATACGTGCCCAACCATTTCTGCCCCTTCTGGGGGGGTCCAAACCCGGGATTACAAATTATTAGTCGAGAACGAAGCCAACTGGACTATCGAGACTATTTTCAATACATGGCCTCTTAAAAAAAAATTTCGACGTTCGAAACAAGAGAAATTGTATAGGAGATATATTTTTAGTAAAAGTATTCTTAGATACAAAAAGTCGGACACGTGAAAGAAATTAAAAATAGTTAAGTTACTCCGCGCAAGTGTGTACGTTTTCTTTGAGTGTCAGCTGGTGCACATGTAACTCCCACTTTCTTTAATCTGTCTCGAGGGCTAACTATACTGGTTAACACTTTTGTTTTCTTGTCACACACAACATTAATAGTTTATTTATTTATTTTTTTACATACAGGAAGGTACATTAGGTTTGTGAGGATACACTGCATGGTATTTACAATCTTGAAAAGCCACTAGTACGCGCACTAGTACTAGTATTTCAACTCGTTTTAGGATGGGCAAAGCATTCTTCCCCAATATTCCTTTTTTTCCGTTCCTATGGTTTAGAGGGGACTAAGAAATCCTTCCTCAGAGTATTTATGTTTGCCAACTACAACAGGAATCATGGAAAATCCAAGCATACCCAAATCTAAAATGGTGAATGGAATACCCTAATCTAAAATGGTGAATGAAATACCCTAATCTATCTTGTGCCAATTGGCCTGTTCCACACTTTGTTCACGTCCTTCAGAAACGACAGCTGTTCTTGATGACGCCTCAGATGTTGATGACATCTGGTCAAGAACAAGACGACGACGTGCATCATGTTGACCAGACCACACACTAGAAGGTGAAGGGACGACGACGCTTCGGTCCGTCCTGGACCATTCTCACGATCGACTTGAGAATGGTCCAGGACGGACCGAAACGTCGTCGTCCCTTCATTTTCTAGTGTGTGGTCTGGTCAACAAACTTCAGCCACGTTATTGTGACTCCTCGTCTACAACGTACTTATAACCACAATTCTGAAGGAGACACTTCCTCAGGAGAGCCTCGTCTATTGACTCAGTGACACCTTAACTATATGATACATGATTTAAAAGCTGTCTAAGAAAGCAGATGGAATTTCTAGGATCCAGGTTAAGAGGGTAGAATCCTCTCAACCGTGTCCCAGATTCACGAAGCAGTTACACTTACACTTACGAACGTGTACATCTTTCCTCAATCTTTGACGGCTTTGGTTACATTTATTAAACAGTTTACAAGCATGAAAACTTGCCAATCAACTGTTGTTATTGTTATAAACAGCCTCCTGGTGCTTCGGAGCTCATTAACTGTCTAATAATTGTAAACAAAGCCGCCAAAGATTAAGGAAAGATGTACAGGTTCGTAAGTGCCTGCGTAACAACTTCGTGAATCTGGCCCCCGGCGTGACACTAAGTGTGTGTTATTTCCGGACCGTCGTGAGAATTTTGTGTCTTTTTCACAAGAAGGAAATTTAGTATTATGTAATGATGACCCGCTGTGTGATTGAGGCACTTGGTAACGAGCAAGTAACGAGGAAGAGGCACTTGGCTACGAGCAAGTAACGAGGAAGAGGCACTTGGCTACGAGCAAGTAACGAGGAAGAGGCACTTGGTTACGACCAAGTAACGAGGAAGAGGCACTTGGCTACGAGCAAGTAACGAGGAAGAGGCACTTGGCTACGAGCAAGTAACGAGGACGAGGCACTTGGTAACGAGCAAGTAACGAGGACGAGGCACTTGGTAACGAGCAAGTAACGAGGAGAGGCACTTGGTAACGAGCAAGTAACGAGGAGAGGCACTTGGTAACGAGCAAGTAACGAGGAGAGGCACTTGGTAACGAGCAAGTAACGAGGAGAGGCACTTGGTAACGACCAAGTAACGAGGAAGAAGCACTTGGTTACGACCAAGTAACGAAGAAGAGGCACTTGGTTACGACCAAGTAACGAGGAAGAAGCACTTGGTTACGACCAAGTAACGAGGAAGAAGCACTTGGTTACGACCAAGTAACGAGGAAGAAGCACTTGGTTACGACCAAGTAACGAGGAAGAAGCACTTGGTTACGACCAAGTAACGAGGAAGAGGCACTTGGTTACGACCAAGTAACGAGGAAGAGGCACTTGGTTACGACCAAGTAACGAGGAAGAGGCACTTGGTTACGACCAAGTAACGAGGGAGACACACTTGGTAACGAGCAAAAAAAAGTGTCATTTGTTCACTAACTCTTCTAAAGTAAGCTTAAAAGCCGTTCTTCACAACGGAAATCAATTTCCATGGGATCCACAAAAACACATGTCACTAACATGCGTCACATAAGACTGAAACTACTTTTAGTACAATTCGAGCACGAAAAAAAGTATTACTGGAACATCTGTGGAAACATGAACTCAGTTCAAGTTATGCTTGAACTCTAGCAAGTCTTGAACAGTCTTGCTTGAACCGAAACTTAAGTACACGAGATATTGTCGTTTCCTGTATGTATGTATGTATGATACCTGTTTGATGTATACTATGTGTATATATATATCCCATCCTATGTATACATATCCCATCCTATGTATGAGAAGACATGTAAACAAAGCCTTAGATGAGTTCAACTAAAACATTTCACAGTTTCTGTCACACGGAAAAGAAGAAGAAATTAGAACTGTAACCGTACACAAGCCGGTGAATGGACGCACGTACGAGCGAGTACGAGCCAGTACGGGTGCACGAGTGCCTGCTTGGCGCGCTGGAGGGGCGAGTACGAGCCAGTACGGGTGCACGAGTGCCTGCTTGGCGCGCTGGAGGGGCGAGTACGAGCCAGCACGAGTGCCTGCTTGGCGTACTGGCGGGGCGTGAGGTAGTGGCAGAGGGTACGAGAGCGGGCGAGTCGAGAAAGGGCATAGTTAACAGGATCAAGATGACCGCGGTGGGCGAGGGGCAGGGTCCGCCCTCAAGGTCAAGTAGGCGACGATTGGTCGCTGGCTCCAGTGTACGGCCACTCACACCTGCCAGGGTGGGTGTGCGCGGCCCCCACACACCTGCCAGGGTGGGTGTGCGCGGCCCCCACACACCTGCCAGGGTGGTTGTGTGCGGCCCCACACACCTGCCAGGGTGGTTGTGTGCGGCCCCACACACCTGCCAGGGTGGTTGTGTGCGGCCCCACACACCTGCCTGGGTGGTTGTGTGCGGCCCCACACACCTGCCAGGGTGGTTGTGTGCGGCCCCACACACCTGCCAGGGTGGTTGTGTGCGGCCCCACACACCTGCCAGGGTGGTTGTGTGCGGCCCCACACACCTGCCAGGGTGGTTGTGTGCGGCCCCACACACCTGCCAGGGTGGTTGTGTGCGGCCCCACACACCTGCCAGGGTGGTTGTGTGCGGCCCCACACACCTGCCAGGGTGGTTGTGTGCGGCCCCACACACCTGCCAGGGTGGTTGTGTGCGGCCCCACACACCTGCCAGGGTGGTTGTGTGCGGCCCCACACACCTGCCAGGGTGGTTGTGTGCGGCCCCACACACCTGCCAGGGTGGTTGTGTGCGGCCCCACACACCTGCCAGGGTGGTTGTGTGCGGCCCCACACACCTGCCAGGGTGGTTGTGTGCGGCCCCACACACCTGCCAGGGTGGTTGTGTGCGGCCCCACACACCTGCCAGGGTGGTTGTGTGCGGCCCCACACACCTGCCAGGGTGGTTGTGTGCGGCCCCACACACCTGCCAGGGTGGTTGTGTGCGGCCCCACACACCTGCCAGGGTGGTTGTGTGCGGCCCCACACACCTGCCAGGGTGGTTGTGTGCGGCCCCACACACCTGCCAGGGTGGTTGTGTGCGGCCCCACACACCTGCCAGGGTGGTTGTGTGCGGCCCCACACACCTGCCAGGGTGGTTGTGTGCGGCCCCACACACCTGCCAGGGTGGTTGTGTGCGGCCCCACACACCTGCCAGGGTGGTTGTGTGCGGCCCCACACACCTGCCAGGGTGGGTGTGCGCGGCCCCCACACACCTGCCAGGGTGGGTGTGCGGCCCCACACACCTGCCAGGGTGGTTGTGTGCGGCCCCACACACCTGCCAGGGTGGTTGTGTGCGGCCCCACACACCTGCCAGGGTGGTTGTGTGCGGCCACTCACACCTGCCAGGGTGGTTGTGCGGCCCCACACACCTGCCAGGGTGGTTGTGTGCGGCCCCCACACACCTGCCAGGGTGGGTGTGCGGCCCCCACACACCTGCCAGGGTGGGTGTGCGGCCCCCACACACCTGCCAGGGTGGGTGTGCGGCCCCCACACACCTGCCAGGGTGGGTGTGCGGCCCCCACACACCTGCCAGGGTGGGTGTGCGGCCCCCACACACCTGCCAGGGTGGGTGTGCGGCCCCCACACACCTGCCAGGGTGGGTGTGCGGCCCCCACACACCTGCCGGGGGCCCCCACACACCTGCCGGGGTGGTTGTGTACGGCCCCACACACCTGCCAGGGTGGTTGTGTGCGGCCCCCACACACCTGCCGGGGTGGTTGTGTACGGCCCCCCACACCTGCCAGGGTGGTTGTGTGCGGCCCCCACACACACCTGCCAGGGTGGTTGTGTGCGGCCCCCACACACCTGCCAGGGTGGGTGTGCGCGGCCCCACACACCTGCCAGGGTGGTTGTGTGCGGCCCCCACACACCTGCCAGGGTGGTTGTGTGCGGCCCCCACACACCTGCCAGTGTGGGTGCGCGGCCCCCACACACCTGCCAGGGTGGGTGTGCGGCCCCCACACATCTGCCAGGGTGGGTGTGCGGCCCCCACACACCTGCCAGGGTGGTTGTGTACGGCCACACACACCTGCAAGGGTGGTTGTGCGGCCCCCACACACACACACCTGTCAGGGTGGGTGTGTACGGCTCCACACACACCTACCTACCTACCTTGAGGCTACCTTGAGGTGCTTCCGGGGCTTAGTGTCCCCGCGGCCCGGTCGTCGACCAGGCCTCCTGGTAGCTGGACTGATCAACCAGGCTGTTAGACGCGGCTGCTCGCAGCCTGACGTATGAGTCACAGCCTGGTTGATCAGGTATCCTTTGGAGGTGCTTATCCAGTTCTCTCTTGAACACTGTGAGGGGTTTGCCAGTTATGCCCCTTATGTGTAGTGGAAGCGTGTTGAACAGTCTCGGGCCTCTGATGTTGATAGAGTTCTCTCTCAGAGTACCTGTTGCACCTCTGCTTTTCAACGGGGGTATTCTGCACATCCTGCCATGTCTTCTGGTCTCATGTGGTGTTATTTCTGTGTGCAGGTTTGGGACCAGCCCCTCAATTATTTGAGGGGTTGGCACCCCCACCTGCCAGGGTGGGTGTGCGGCCCCCACACACCTGCCAGGGTGGTTGTGTGCGGCCCCCACACACACACCTGCCGGGGTGGTTGTGTGCGGCCCCACACACACACCTGCCGGGGTGGTTGTGTGCGGCCCCCACACACACACCTGCCGGGGTGGTTGTGTACGGCCATACACACATGCCAGGGTGGTTGTGTACGGCCCCACACACACCTGCCAGGGTGGGTGTGTACGGCCCCCCACACACCTGCCAGGGTGGGTGTGTACGGCACCCACACACCTGCTTGATGGGGTTCTGCGAGTTCTTCTACTCCCCAAGCTCGGCCAGAGGCCAGGCTTGACTACACACCTGCCAGGAGTATGGTCTTGTCACCCCATACTCATCCTGTGAGCGGTAGTTTATTGTGCACCCCATACTCATCCTGTGAGCGGTAGTTTATTGTGCACCCCATACTCATCCTGTGAGCGGTAGTTTATTGTGCACCCCATACTCATCCTGTGAGCGGTAGTTTATTGTGCACCCCATACTCATCCTGTGAGCGGTAGTTTATTGTGCACCCTATACTCATCCTGTGAGCGGTAGTTTATTGTGCACCCCATACTCATCCTGTGAGCGGTAGTTTATTGTGCCCCCCATACTCATCCTGTGAGTGGTAGTTTATTGTGCACCCTATACTCATCCTGTGAGTGGTAGTTTATTGTGGACCCCATACTCATCCTGTGAGTGGTAGTTTATTGTGCACCCTATACTCATCCTGTGAGTGGTAGTTTATTGTGCACCCCATACTCATCCTGTGAGAGTATCCCATCCTGTATCCCAGCTCCTTGCCCACACATCCCAGCTCCTTGTCCACACATCCCAGCTCCTTGTCCACACATCCCAGCTCCTTGTCCACACATCCCAGCTCCTTGTCCACACATCCCAGCTCCTTGTCCACACATCCCAGCTCCTTGTCCACACATCCCAGCTCCTTGTCCACACATCCCAGCTCCTTGTCCACACATCCCAGCTCCTTGTCCACACATCCCAGCTCCTTGTCCACACATCCCAGCTCCTTGTCCACACATCCCAGCTCCTTGTCCTCACATCCCAGCTCCTTGTCCTCACATCCCAGCTCCTTGTCCACACATCCCAGCTCCTTGTCCACACATCCCAGATCCTTGTCCACACATCCCAGCTCCTTGTCCTCCTATCCCAGCTCCTTGTCCACACATCCCAGCTCCTTGTCCACACATCCCAGCTCCTTGTCCACACATCCCAGCTCCTTGTCCACACATCCCAGCTCCTTGTCCTCCGATCCCAGCTCCTTGTCCTCACATCCCAGCTCCTTGTCCACACATCCCAGCTCCTTGTCCACACATCCCAGCTCCTTGTCCACACATCCCAGCTCCTTGTCCACACATCCCAGCTCCTTGTCCACACATCCCAGCTCCTTGTCCTCCTATCCCAGCTCCTTGTCCACACATCCCAGCTCCTTGTCCACACATCCCAGCTCCTTGTCCACACATCCCAGCTCCTTGTCCACACATCCCAGCTCCTTGTCCACACATCCCAGCTCCTTGTCCTCCTATCCCAGCTCCTTGTCCACACATCCCAGCTCCTTGTCCACACATCCCAGCTCCTTGTCCACACATCCCAGCTCCTTGTCCTCCTATCCCAGCTCCTTGTCCACACATCCCTGCCAAGAGCTACAATACTCGTACTCAGCTTAGCACTATCTGTTTAACCTAACACAATTCATGACCTTAACACAGTTCTCGCGGTAACTAACCCACAGGCACAGTACACAGGTACTTGCCGCTGAGTGTACACAGGTACACAGTACACAAGTAAACTGGAAGGAAAGCTGGGAGCATCCTATGGGTGTAGTGGCTATACAGCCCTACTCCCTCCTCACTCCGTAAGAGATAAGATCCGGGTTCGAATCCCAGGCAGGACGGGACGAGTGGACACAGGGTCCTTACACAGTTCCCCGCTGTGCACCGTGCGGTAATTAGGGACCTGGTTGTAAATTAATAGACAGATCGTGCTCGGGGAAGACAACACGGCAGAGATTCAAATGAGCTGTTGGAGGGAGAGTTCTTGAGCTTACACAGAGCTATGGTTATCTTGAGGTTATCTTGAGATGATTTCGGTGCTTTTTAGTGTCCCCGCGGCCCGGTCCTTGACCAGGCCTCCACCCCCAGGAAGCAGCCCGTGACACCTGACTAACACCCAGGTACCTATTTTACTGCTAGGTAACAGGGGCTTACACACACACAAAACTGTGGTCTCAAACCTCCAATCAAAGACTCTAAAGCATTGTTCCTGTTCACTCAAAGCCTGAACAATGCACTGAACCTCAACATTGTCCCACAGTGTTGCAATCAAAGAGGGCGAATGGGTGAGGGGGAAATGGGTGAGGGGGAAATGGGAGAGGGGGAAATGGGTGAGGGGGAAATGGGTGAGGAGGAAATGGGTGAGGGGGAAATGGGTGAGGGGGAAATGGGTGAGGAGGAAATGGGTGAGGGGGAAATGGGTGAGGGGGAAATGGGTGAGGGGGAAATGGGTGAGGGGGAAATGGGTGAGGGGGAAATGGGTGAGGGGGAAATGGGTGAGAGGATGGATGGAGTGGACGCCACATTAATATAGATGCTACACGCAGAAAACACAACAGCGAGATGCATCAAATGAACAAATCCACAAGGGCCGTTTTGGTTGCAATTCTATTGACCATGTCGTAGCTTAGTCGATTAAGGCAGCATCTGGGATCCTCTCAGACGTAGGTTCGAACCCTCGTCACGGCCCTTGTGGATTTGTTCTTAATCTAGATGTCTTTAAGGAGACGGTGAGGAGCAGCCGTCCATCTTGCAACACCCGTAACTCGCCCTTATACTGCACTGGTGTTACGGGGATCAATCTCCCCGCGGCTCGGTCTCTGACCAGGCGATGTGGTCAACCAGGTTGTTGAATGCAACAGCTCGCAGCCTGACACACGAGGAGGAACTATCAGGGGAAAGCGCAAAGTCATTACGACTAGCACTGGGAATCGGTCAGGATAAGGATTTGGGATGGGACGGAGGGAAGGAATGGTGCCCAACCACTTAGACGGTTGGGGATTGAACTACATTAAAGTCCAGACGGGTAAGCGTGACATCTGATGTATATATATATTCAATGTTGGTATCACATTCACAAAGAATTCCTTTGGATTATCGCTCTATTATCTTCTTATCGCTTATAGATGTGTTCACTGGGCAATTACTAATAATCAAAAGCCTGTTTTTCATAACAAACTCCACATCAGTTTTTAAGACACAGACCTCACAAGGCATTATGATAGATAAGCAGGTCTCTTAGTATCATACCAACCCAACCACACAGCAGAAGATGGAGGCATCATTATCAAGTCGATTGATAAGGGTCCCATCTTTCTCTAATACCATGTATCATACACTGTCGTCCTTATCTCCACTCCGACCAGCCTGAAGACGTCTCTCAGTGTTCTCATCTCTCTCACAGGTCACACCCCTAAGACAATCCTTCCTCTTAAATCAATCTTAGTTTCTTATAACAGGTGGCAGAGGAGGAGGCGGAGGACAAGAGCACGACCCCAACCCCGCACCTCCAACACACACACACACACACACACACACACACACACACACACACACACACACGATGGTCACTTGTCTTGTGACCATCGTGTTGGGTGGACGTGGGTTGGGAGCTCCTGGATCACTCGTGGAGTGGTAGGGGTACTCAGGAAACTTCGAAGTGAAAAAGACTATAAGTGAATGTACAAGTGAATGAAAAAACCTTGGGTTTTGACCAGAGCCATAAGGTAGTGAAGAAAAACAGTTTAATTAGCGTAATTCAAAATAGTTGAGGAAATACTGTGCAGTGTGAAACCAGACCTCACCGACCTCTGACCGCGTGACCTCACCTCGGCAGCAACCCTTATATCACCACGTGGGACGACGATTGGAGATTCACTCACCTATTGTGTTAGCAGATTGTGCAAGGTATTGAGGAGCGCCTTTTTGGCTAGATTGTTACTGCAATGACTAGAAGGGGTTCAAGGTCAATCACCAGCAGGGATGAGGAGGAGGACAGATTTATAGACAAATTAATAGGGAAATTTGTAGAGAGAAGGAGTGATTGGTTGGAGGATCTAATCCAGGGGATTAAAAGTGAGGTATTTCAGCAAATACAGGATGCGGTAGAGAGGCAGAAACAAGAACTTATGCTCTATGTTCAGGAAGAGATTAGGAAGGGAAGAGAGGACTGGGAGAGGGAATGTGCTCGTATCACAAACGAATTAGGAAGGTTTAGCAGCATGGCTAAGGATAGAGTGGGATTAGTGGGAGATGGGTTAGTGACTGCGGTTGGGATGGGGAATCCCCAGGGGACAGGCTACCAGCATGACAATGAATTCCTGAGGAGACGGTCTATTATAATACATGGATTATTCGAATCTAGGGCACCAACAAGACAAGAGAGAATAGAAACAGAAAATTACGAATTGCACGAGATATTGAGGTGTATTGGAGCAGAGATGGCAGAACGCGAGGTGGATATCAATCGACGGGTTGGACCTTACAATTGTACCAAGAAGAGACCTGTTCTGGTGCAATTCTCCAATGAGGAGGCAGTGGAGTACATAATGAGGAGCAAGCATTTACTCAGAGGAAGTGAAACCCATTACAATGTGTTTATAGAGAGGTTTATGACGAAAGATGAGCAAACAGCCCACAAAAATAGATGGCAACAACGACAACGTACTAACCTCCCAGGTAATCTCACCTCCCAGGTCACATCCCAGGTCACCTCCCAGGTCACCTCCCAGGTCACCTCCCAGGTCGCATCCTCCCCAACTCAGCCCTCCTATACATCCCCCCTGCCTCAGCCTCCCAAAACCCCCCTGTCCCTTCCACATTTGCACCTCCACAACGATTCCCCTGCCCCTGCTACATCACACTTGTCAGCGACCCCAGTGGGTCAAGCCATGCCCTCCCCAAACCCACCTTCCCATCCCCCCTCCCCAAATACCCCTTCCCACTCCCCTGCCCCTTCTACCCCATTGACTTCAATTCCATCTACTCCATCCCAGCTTCCACTGCACCCCTCTTCCACTCACCCCCAAACCCCACCCAACCCTCACCCCTCCTATGCACCTCCAGCCCACATTTAACCCCCTCACCTTGTGACCCCCTAACACCTTCCCCCATCTCCCTCTTCCCCTCTTCTACCCCAAAACCCCCACCTACCCCCGATTCCCCCCTATCTAATATACCCTCTCTTCCACTCCCAGCACCCATGCTCCATTCTCATCTCACCTCAGTATCCCTCTTCCCCCCAACCTCTCAACCTCTATCTGACTCTCAGTCTCACTCTATTTCTCAACCCCCCTATGCTATTCAGACCCCTAACTTTCAGACCCATTATGCCCTTCTTACCCCCCTAGATGCCCAGACCCCATTTGCCTACCAGGCACTCCCAGGCACCCCCCTAGCACCCCCCCACTCGCCCCCACAGCCCCCACAGCCCCCACTTGCCCCCCAGACACCCCCCAGTTCCCCCCAGACCCCTGGTGAAAGGGGGAACTCTGACACCCGAGTTTCCAAGAAGAGTCTCAAGGTTTGGTACACCAATGCTGATGGGGTAGCCAATAAAGCAGAAGAGATAAAAGAAAGAGTTAGTGAGGCAGACCCAGACATAGTGGCAATAGTGGAAACTAAAATAAATGGCATGATCTCGGATGCAATCTTTCCAGAGGGGTACCAGGTGATAAGAAAAGAAAGGACACAGAGACAGGGAGGTGGAGTGGCACTACTAATAAAGCGGAAATGGAAGTTTGATGAGCTGGAAAATCCGGGTACCAATGAAAGCACAAGCTTCATACATGGAACCCTGACAGTGGATGGGAAGAAGATTGTAATCTTGATACTCTACAATCCCCCACCAAACAGTAGAAGGCCCAGGCAGGAGTACGAGGACAGCAACAAGACATGTATGGATGAACTGCAGAGGGCAGCAACTTTAGCGCATAGAATGAGAGCGAAGCTGCTGGTCATGGGGGACCTAAATCACGGAGAGATAGATTGGGAAACGAGGAATCCCCATGGCGGGGAGGAGACCTGGGGAGCGAAGCTGGTAGACGTTATTGACAGGAATTTCCTAACACAGCATGTGAAAGAAGATACTAGGGAAAGAGGAGGGGATACGCCCAGCCTATTAGATCTCATTATCACTCAGAATGTAGAAGACATCGAGCAGTTGGAACATGAAATACCACTAGGAGCTAGTGACCATTGTGTCCTAGCCTTTGACTACATGATGGAGCTTAAAATTGTGACCAAAGGACAAGAGGTCCGGGAAAGGAGACTTGATTACAGAAAAGGGGACTACAGAGGGATAAGGGACTACCTGGGAGAAGTGCAGTGGGAGGAAGAACTTAGAGGAAAAACAGTGCAAGGTATGATGACCCAAGTCATATTGAAATGCAAGGAGGCTGAAGATAGATTTATTCCAACAATAAAGAAAAAAAGCAGGAGGGAATATAATAACCCATGGTTTAATAGACAGTGTCAGGAAGCAAAGGTGAGAAGCAGGAGGGAGTGGAGGAAGTACAGAAGACAAAGGACAGAGGACAACAGGATTAGATGTAACAGAGCTAGGAATGATTACATTAACATAAGACGAGTGTCGGAAAGAAATTATGAGAACGATATTGCAGTCAAAGCGAAAAAGCAACCAAAATTACTACATAGCCATATAAGAAGGAAGATGTCGGTAAATGACCAAGTGACAAGACTGAGGAAAACAGAAGGGGCATATACAGAAAGCGACAAGGAAATCTGCGAGGTACTGAATGCAAAATTCCATGGAGTGTTCACTACCGAGCCTGAGCAGCTCCCATTGTTAGAAGAGATTACCCAAGATGAAAGACTATCAGATATAGAGGTGACAGCAGAGGATGTAATGAAACAGTTGACAACACTGGATGCAAATAAAGCTGTTGGACCAGACAAAGTATCACCGTGGATACTTAAAGAGGCAGCGCAGGCTCTCAGCGTGCCTCTGGCAATGATCTTCAATGAGTCACTTATGTCGGGAGAATTGCCCAGTTGCTGGAAGGAGGCAAATGTCGTACCGATTTTCAAAAAGGGGGATAGGGAGGAGGCACTTAACTACAGACCCGTATCACTGACAAGCATCCCCTGCAAAATACTTGAAAGAATAATTAGGCTAAGACTTGTTGAGCACCTGGAGAGCATTGGGTTTGTAAACAAGCACCAACATGGGTTCTGGACAGGGAAATCATGCCTAACAAACCTTTTAGAATTCTATGATAAAGTAACAAGGATAAGGCAGGACAGAGAAGGCTGGGCAGACTGCATATTTCTTGACTGCCAAAAGGCCTTTGATACGGTACCGCACATGAGACTGCTATACAAACTTGAGAGGCAGGCAGGAGTAAGCGGAAAGGCCCTAGTATGGGTGAAGAACTACCTAACAGGAAGGAGCCAGAGGGTAATGGTAAGGGGCGAAAAGTCGGACTGGCGAACAGTAACAAGTGGAGTACCTCAAGGATCGGTGCTGGGACCAATCCTCTTTCTAATTTACGTAAATGATATGTTTACAGGAGTGGAATCATACATGTCAATGTTTGCAGATGACGCAAAATTAATGAGAAGAGTTGTGACAGACGAGGATTGTAGGATCCTCCAAGAGGACTTACACAGGCTGCAGAGATGGTCAGAGAAATGGCTACTGGAGTTTAACACCAGTAAATGTAAAGTTATGGAAATGGGATCAGGTGACAGGAGACCAAAGGGACAGTACACAATGAAGGGGAACAGCCTACCTGTAACGATTCGAGAAAGAGACCTGGGAGTGGATGTGACACCCAATCTAACTCCTGAGGCACATATAAATAGGATAACGACAGCAGCGTACTCTACACTGGCGAAAATTAGAACTTCATTCAGAAACCTAAATGAGGAAGCTTTTAGGGCGCTTTACACTGCCTACGTGAGACCCGTCTTAGAGTATGCCGCGCCATCATGGAGCCCCCACCTGAAGAAACACATAAAGAAACTGGAGAAGGTTCAGAGGTTTGCGACGAGGCTTGTCCCAGAGCTACGAGGGATGGGATATGAAGAGCGGCTGAAGGAACTGAACCTTACGACACTAGAGAAAAGAAGGGAGAGAGGAGATATGATAGGGACATATAAAATACTCAGGGGAATTGACAAAGTGGAAATAGATCAAATGTTCACACGTAATAATAACAGAACGAGGGGACATGGGTGGAAACTGGAAACTCAGATGAGTCACAGAGATGTTAGGAAGTTTTCTTTTAGCGTGAGAGTAGTAGAAAAATGGAATGCACTTGGGGAACAGGTTGTGGAAGCAAATACTATTCATACTTTTAAAACTAGGTATGATAGGGAAATGGGACAGGAGTCATTGCTGTAAACAACCGATAGCTAGAAAGGCGGGATCCAAGAGTCAATGCTCGATCCTGCAAGCACATATAGGTGAGTACATATAGGTGAGTACACACCCACAGGTGGAAACTGAGTACTCACATGAGCCACAGAGACGTTAGAAGGAACTTTTTCAGTGTCAGAGTAGTTAACGGATAGAATGCATTAGGCAGTGATGTGGTGGAGGCTGACTCCATACACAGTTTTAAATGTAGATATGATAGAGCCCAGTAGGCTCAGGAATCTGTACACCAGTTGATTGACAGTTGAGAGGCGGGACCAAAGAGCCAGAGCTCAACCCCCGCAAGCACAAATAGGTGAGTACAAATAGGTGAGTACACACACACACACACACACACACACACACACACACACACACACACACACACACAGCCCAGTAGGCTCAAGAATCTGTACATCAGTTGATTGGCGGTTGAGAGGCGGGACGAAAGAGCCAGAGCTCAACCCCCCCCCCCCCCCGCAAGCACAACTCGGCGAGTACAAATAGGTGAGTACACAGCTCGACACTGTGACGGGCATCTTCAAGATAAGCCCAGGACCTGACCAACCAGAAATGATCACTCGAGACGCCGAACTGGCTCGCCAAGCGACCAAAGGCATAAAGGGCACATTGACGGTCGTCGTACGAGCACAGGCTACCCGGTGGTGGCAGGGGTGGTGGCAGTGGTGGTGGTGGCAGTGGTGGTGGTGGCAGGGGTGGTGGTGGCAGGGGTGGTGGGCAGGGGTGGTGGGCAGGGGTGGTGGCAGTGGTGGTGGCAGGGGTGGTGGGCAGGGGTGGTGGGCAGGGGTGGTGGGCAGGGGTGGTGGGCAGGGGTGGTGGGCAGGGGTGGTGGGCAGGGGTGGGGGGCAGGGGTGGGGGGCAGGGGTGGGGGGCAGGGGTGGAGGCAGTGGTGGTGGCAGTGGTGGTGGTGGCAGTGGTGGTGGTGGCAGTGGGTGTGGTGGCAGTGGGTGTGGTGGCAGTGGTGGTGGTGGCAGTGGTGGTGGGCAGGGGTGGGGGGCAGGGGTGGGGGGCAGGGGTGGGGGGCAGGGGTGGGGGGCAGGGGTGGGGGGCAGGGGTGGGGGGCAGGGGTGGGGGGCAGGGGTGGAGGCAGTGGTGGTGGCAGTGGTGGTGGCAGGAGTAGTAGACACTCTAACACCACACACACACACACAAATCTTCAAGAGCCGGGATCACAAAAAAAAGTCACAACGTCTAAATCGAACCCTGGCCACCAGGGGGTTCAGAACAGGGCGCTGCTGCTGCCGCTCACCCACTAGACCACCACGGTATGGTCTTGGGGGGCCAGATTCACGAAGCAGTTACGCAAGCACTTACGAACCTGGGGCCAGATTCACGAAGCAGTTACGCAAGCACTTACGAACCTGTACATCTTTTCTCAATATTTGGCGGCTTTGTTTACAGTTATTAAACAGTTAATGTGCTCCGAAGCACCAGGAGGCTGTTTATAACAATAACAACAGTTGATTGGCAAGTTTTCATGCTTGTAAACTGTTTAATAAATGTAACCAAAGCCGTCAAAGATTGAGGAAAGATGTACACGTTCGGAAGTGCTTGCGTAACTGCTTCGTGAATCTGGCCCCAGGTTCGTAAGTGCTTGCGTAACTGCTTCGTGAATCTCGCCCCAGGTTCGTAAGTGCTTGCGTAACTGCTGCGTGAATCTCGCCCCAGGTTCGTAAGTGCTTGCGTAACTGCTTCGTAAATCTCGCCCCACTGGATACCACTCAAGTACCACCTAGTAGCTACACTTACGGTGGTTGAAGAGAATCAGTGCTCCCGCGGCCCGGTCTCTAACCAGGCCTCCTGCTTGGCGTTACAATCAACCAGGCTGTTAGACGCCGCTGTCCGCACTCCGACACGTCAACAACATCGCCGACTGATCACATAATCAGTCGTGTGTATCATGTTTTCTGCTTAACACCGTGGTAAGTCTTGGCCGACCCTCTCCTCTTGTGCATAAGGGAGAGGGGTCTTAGAGAGGGTGTCTTAGGGTCTAAGACTCAGAGGGAGAGTCTTAGGCTTTTCACGCAAACAGCACTGTCTGTCAGCATAAAAACACCACTGAACATCTAACTTTTCAATGGTGCTATTTTGCACTTCCTGCCATACCTCCTAGTCTCATTTAATATACAAAGACTTTAAAAAGCTTAAAAAAAAACTTTTTTTAAAGCTTTAAAAAAAGCCAAAAGCCAAAGCTTTACAAAAATGGGGCCATGGAAGGGGCCTGACAGCTGAGCGGACAGCGCTCAGGATTCGTAGTCCTGAGGTTCCGGGTTCGATCTCCGACGGAAACAAATGGGCAGAGTTTCTTTCACCATGATGCCCCTATACACCTTAGCAAGTAAATAGGTACCTCCAGCATTTTTCCATGCGTAAATTAACGTTATTCAGACGAGTGGTTTCCACGTCAAGCGTGCCAATACTTGACATTTAACAGATCTAAAATATATTATATTCAATGACCAACATATTTTGTTTTTCCTCTCTCCCGACAGCCAACTAAGTTTTCGTGCAAGTACACAGATGTAATAGCAGTTCCCGTTGTCGGGGACAGGAAGCCTGTTCTTCGTCTTATCCAGGGGAATCAGATTCACGAAGCAGTTACACAGGCACTTACGATCCTGGGGCCAGATTCACGAAGCAGTTATACAGGCACTTACGAACCTGGGGCCAGATTCACGAAGCAGTTATACAGGCACTTACGATCCTGGGGCCAGATTCACGAAGCAGTTATACAGGCACTTACGAACCTGGGGGCCAGATTCACGAAGCAGTTATACAGGCACTTACGATCCTGGGACCAGATTCACGAAGCAGTTATACAGGCACTTACGAACCTGGGGGCCAGATTCACGAAGCAGTTACGCAAGCACTTACAAACCTGTCCATCTTTTCTCAATCTTTGGCGGCTTTGTTTACAATTATTAAACAGCTAATGAGCTCCGAAGCACCAGGAGGCTGTTTATAACAATAACAACAGTTGATTGGCAAGTTTTCATGCTTGTAAACTGTTTAATAAATGTAACCAAAGCCGTCAAAGGTCGAGGAAAGATGTACACGCTCGTAAGTGCTTGCGTAACTGCTTCGTGGATCTGGCCCCAGGTTCTACTCCCCCCCCTCCAATACAATAGGCCAGCTACTGACCTTTCTCAGCATACAACCCCCACAACAGCTGTATAATTCATTCATACGTCACAGAGGTTACGGGCTATTCATGCCCGTGCCACCTCTTGGGTAGCTTAATCTTTATCAATCGTCACAGAGGAAAACTTCTGACGAGGCTGTCAGTTGTATCTGGTCTAGACTGAAGATCAGGCTTGTGTCTCACCGAGCTGTTAGTGGTGCTGGCCAGTTGGAAGCACCTCCGGGGTTTAGCGTCCCCGCGGCCCGGTCGTCGACCAGGCCTCCTGGTCGACGTTTGGCCACTGACAGCCTGAACACAATTAAATGAACAAATCCACAAGGGCCGTGACGAGGATTCGAACCTGCGTCCGAGAGCATCCCAGACGCTGCCTGTCCTGAACACAATTGCTCAAGAAACAATTGGAAGTTCCTGAAGGAAGTGTCTCATCAACCGGGACGTGTTGGATATGTGGGCCTGCGGGCCGCTGTCACCAACAGCCTTATAGATCAACTAACACCACATTCGTTACTGCTCTCTTGAGGTTATCTTGAGACGATTTCGGGGCTCCACCAGGCCTCCACCCCCAGGAAGCAGCCCGTGACAGCTGGCTAACATCCAGGTACCTATTTTACTGCTAGGTAACAGGGGCATAGGGTGAAAGAAACTCTGCCCATCGTTTCTCGCCGGCGCCTGGGATCGAACCCGGGACCACAGGATCACAAGTCCAGTGTGCTGTCCGCTCGGCCGACCGGCTCTCGTTAGTGTCTGTTCTCCAGCCCCGTTATAGCGATTCATCATCTCCTTATAGATCAATTTATCACAAATTAAATCCTAGTCGGCGGGGTTTGTGAAGTAGAGGAACTCTCAGAACCTACTTCAGGTACATTCCAGGTAAACCCCGGATATTTGACTAGATGAGAATGTTGCGTCTGAAGATGTTTTGTTGCTGTTTGTTGTGTACAGGAAGACATCATCTCTGGGGACTCTTATGATCTCCTGACATTCTCAAGTTTCATCTTATCTCTTTCATTCTTATTTGTCTTGAGTCTTGAGTTAGTTCTTATGCTTCCTCCTCCTTCAGGGACTTGCTTTATGCTGTGGCAGCTGCTACGTCTTGGTCTGTCTTTAAGGTCAGATGGAACGTCTTGGTCTATCTTTAAGGTCAGGAGGTACGTCTTGGAGGGTGTTTTAGGCCATGCGGAACGTCTTGGGTGTTTTAGGTCAGGTGGAACGTCTTGGAGGGTGTTTTAGGTCAGGTGGAACGTCTTGGAGGGTGTTTTAGGTCAGGTGGAACGTCTTGGAGGGTGTTTCAGGTCAGGTGGAACGTCTTGGAGGGTGTTTTAGGTCAGGTGGAACGTCTTGGAGGGTGTTTTAGGTCAGGTGGAACGTCTTGGAGGGTGTTTTAGGTCAGGTGGAACGTCTTGGAGGGTGTTTTAGGTCAGGTGGAACGTCTTGGAGGGTGTTTTAGGTCAGGTGGAACGTCTTGGAGGGTGTTTTAGGTCAGGTGGAACGTCTTGGAGGGTGTTTTAAGTCAGGTGGAACGTCTTGGAGGGTGTTTCAGGTCAGGTAACTAGTCTTGGGGTCTTGTAGGGCAGGTAACACACATTTCTGCAGCCTTTGGATCTGGTCTCTCCGTAACACAAGTGATACAACGACATTCTGAACAAGGAAATAATACAACTTCATAGATTAGGTCGTGGAGAGGGGTTACCTTGAGGTGCTTCCGGGGCTTAGTGTCCCCGCGGCCCGGTCGTCGACCAGGCCTCCTGGTTGCTGGGGTGATTGTAGTGGGTCCGTGTTCGAAGGGAGAATGGCCGAGGGTACATCCGCCTGACTCTAGTTGTTCTGGAGAAGAATGTGACTCAGCGTATTCAACTTTGAACCTTGCAGCAGCGGCGGCCAGTTTTTGTGGAGCGTAGCGGGTCGGTAAGTAGAGCCCAGCCTCCCTGCTCTCCTCTACTGGACTGCTAGATAGAGCCTCTACAGCCTCACAACCCCAGACCTCTCCACGCCAGCGCAGCGGGTCGGTAAGTAGAGCCCAGCCTCCCTGCTCTCCTCTACTGGACTGCTAGATAGAGCCTCTACAGCCTCACAACCCCAGCCAGACCTCTCCACGCCTCTGGCCTCGTCCCGCACCCCTCTAACCTCATTTGGCGGCTTTGGTTACATTTATTAAAGAGTTTACAAGCGTGAAAACTTGCTAGTCAACTGTTGTTATTGGTATAAACAGCCTCCTGGTGCTTCGGAGCTCATTAACTGTTTAGTAATTGTAAACAAAGCCGCCAAGGATTGAGGAAAGATGGACAGGTTCGTAAGTGCCTGCGTAACTGCTTCGTGAATCTGGCCCCAGTTTCCGTTAAACAACACCAGACACAAAGCCAGTAAGCGGAGTCCCCAGAAATAGCTCTACCAAGTAGTTATTTACAGATAAACATTCCTCCTCTCCATCGTACTGCGCCGCCCCCCCCCCTCGTCCCCAGGTCAGGAGGCGGCTGCTATCGTGTTCTTCCTTCTTATTCTCCTCCCTCCTCCTCCTCCTCCTCCTCCTCCAGGTTAGACTAGGATGAGCTGTGATTCCTTAAAGAATAGCGAAGACAGTGCCCCCCTCCCCCCAGTATGTCTTAGGCCTCCCCCCTCCCCCCAGTATGTCTTAGGCCTCCCCCCCCCCCACCTGCTCCACGAAAAAAAAAAAATATGAAGCTCCGTATTAGAGCAAATCAAAGAATGTTCTGTACCTTATACTCCTTAATACAGTTGCTGAAAGTTGATCATAGTTCTCCGATGCTCCAGTCTGGGTCTTCAAGTCTTTGGGCTTCAAGTCTGGGGGGGGGGCTTCAAGTCTGGGGGGGGGCTTCAAGTCTGGGGGGGGGCTTCAAGTCTGGGGGGGGCGGCTTCAAGTCTGGGGGGGGGGGTTCAAGTCTGGGGGGGGGTTCAAGTCTGGGGGGGGGGTTTCAAGTCTGGGGGGGGGTTTCAAGTCTGGGGGGGGTTCAAGTCTGGGGGGGGTTCAAGTCTGGGGGGGGTTTCAAGTCTGGGGGGGGGTTTCAAGTCTGGGGGGGGGGGTTTCAAGTCTGGGGGGGGGGCTTCAAGTCTGGGGGGGCTTCAAGTCTGGGGGGGGCTTCAAGTCTGAGGGGGGCTTCAAGTCTGGGGGGGGCTTCAAGTCTGGGGGGGGGGCTTCAAGTCTGGGGGGGAGCTTCAAGTCTGGGGGGGGAGCTTCAAGTCTGGGGGGGAGCTTCAAGTCTGGGGGGGGCTTCAAGTCTGGGGGGGGCTTCAAGTCTGGGGGGGGGCTTCAAGTCTGGGGGGGGGAGCTTCAAGTCTGGGGGGGGGAGCTTCAAGTCTGGGGGGGGGGGAGCTTCAAGTCTGGGGGGGGGGAGCTTCAAGTCTGGGGGGGGGGAGCTTCAAGTCTGGGGGGGGGCTTCAAGTCTGGGGGGGGGGGCTTCAAGTCTGGGTCTTCATGTCGCTCTTCAAGGTGAACAGGGGCATCAGGGTGAAAAAAAAACTGACCATTTGTTTCCGCCTCCACCGGGGATCGAACCCGGAACCTTGGGGCTACGAATCCCGACCACTATCCACTCGGCTGTCAGGCCCCATTTTGTACATGTAACCGGTCCATGTTAATGAAGTAATTTTTTTTTTTTTTTTTTTTTTTTTTTTTTTTTTTTTTTTTTTTTTTTTTTTTTTTTTTTTTTTTTGCGAGAAATCTTTTGAAATGGTCTCAGAAAGTCTCTAACACTACTGACTTATTTTTCGTTGTATATATTAAACACTCAAAAGTAAGAAATATGAAAGGTTGATAAATCTGAGAATCAGAGCTGGGGTTATAGAGTAGAGCTTTACGTGGTAGTGTGGTTGGAGTGTTTGAGTTCTTAACAAGTGGTGAGCTCACCCACACGATAACGCGAATAGAACAAAGCCATTCTTACATTACTTCACAAAATACGAGGCAATTCACTAAATGAATCACCAGATTAATACGGTCACAATTTCCGCGACTCCACCGTTACTACCTGCTGAACAAGAACAAGTTTTCTTGAACAAAAGATTTACTCACCTCCTGATGAACGAGTTGCAGCTGCTTCTGAGGCAGTGCCGGCGGCTGTTCACTCCGGGAGGCGGCGGCGTCGGAGGCGAGGGAGGACCGCTGAGAGCCTCCTCTAGAGAGGTCGTCGGTGCCAGCCTCACTCCCGGAGTCACGGCCGCTCATGGACCGCCGGCGACCAGGCCGGTGTGTGTGTTCGTCTGTTTCACCTTCAGGAACTCGGCCTAGGCGCGCCAGCCCCTTCCCTGCTCTCCCAGATTTGTCCGTCCGCATACTCTGGTTCAAGACCGAATGGGACACATTTGCCCACTTCCCCTGTGACGTCTCCGGAGCTGACTGGGAGGATATCAGACTCGACTGACTGCTCGCCGAGCTGAGATCACTGACAGAGGCACAACCTAGGCTCTTGCCCGTGTGGCGTTCATAGAAGGACAACACGGCCTGTTTCTGAATGCTCTTTAGGGTAGCGTCCGGCACTTTGCGTCTCTTCTCGGGATCTAAGTAGGAATATGACACATTACTGCTCTGTCTATCAGGGCGGTCCAGTCTTTCAACTCTATCAACCTCCGTGAAAGTGTTTAGCAAGTTTTGGAAATTCTCATGGACGAATGGCCTTCCGTCAGGATCCTTTTGTGTGGGCGATCTGGAAGACGCAGGCGTTGTAGGAGATCGAAGAGTCTCTAAGGAAGAGTGAGCACCGTCTGCTTTCCGGTCTAATCTTGAGAAATCCAGCCGCAAGTCCCTGTCTCCTCTCTGAGAGTCTCGCGAACCTTTCCTCTGGTGAGTGCGTGTCTCACCAGATTCCCGGAGTTCTCTTTGAGTGCGAGTCTCCGCCTTGTCAACTGGTTCGCGAATCTCTTGTGGCGAGGCATCGTCGCGAGGCCTCCGGACGAGCTCCTGGGTGTCTCGTAGTTCATGCATTTCCCTTGTGTCCCTAGGATCTCGGGGCTCACGGGCGTCGTGATCTCGAGGGTCCCTTGGGTCCCTCTCTCTTGAGCCACTGTGGTCCCTGGGCCAGCAGGTTGTGCTCTCAGGCCCAGTGGTGGTGCGGGACTGTCGTTCCAATTCGTGAATCCGCTCTGCCACTGACGGAGGCTTGCTGAAGTCTATGGTAGGGCTCTGAGGAGACCGGGTGGGCGACCTGGGAGTCTCCCGCATTTCCGCTGTAGGTGCCTCCGTGATCTGGGAAAGCGGCTGTGTGTAGGAATAAGAAGGGAATTTCTTCAGGTTATTCATTTCGTTATTTTTTTCAACTTCTCTACTCCATTTGCCTTCCCGTGATGGTCTTGGGTAGCCAGACTCGGTGTCACGGATAGAGCGCCGCAAATCCCGGTGGTCGCGGGAATCGTGGCCAAGTCTTCCATGGGGAGGCTTGCCTCTGTCCCCACCGTAATAAAGAACCGATTCACTGTTGTGCCGCTGAGGTGCCTGCACGCGCGAACTATGCACGATGTTGTGGTCTGAACGCGGGTCCCGGGAATTGCCCGACATCACAGATATATCAGAAAGAGAGCCATGCCACTTGAGGGTTTCCGAAGATGATGCAGACGAAGAGTTGGTGACAACGGTGGTGACGCTCTCGCGTCCATTGCTGTAGCGAGCGCTGTCAGCGACGCTCTCACTCTCGCCTCTTCCAGAGTCGCGCTCAGAGCTGCCGTCCCACATGACAGACTCGCGTCGCAGCTGGTCCAAGAGCGGCGTCGTGCCAATTAAATCAGCGTAACCAAACTCCTCATACTGACGGACATACTCGTCCAGCTGCTCCGCTGTGACCTGACTGAGTGTGGCCTCGCCCATCCCCAGATCCCGTTCTGGCGGGGATGGGATGCTGTAGTCCTTATCGTCCAGGGCACGCCCGTCACGGTCGTACAGGGGATAGTACGAGTTGGAAGGCTTGTAATACGAGTCCATAAACGAATAATTGGAACTAAACACATCCACTCGAATACTGTTATGAAACACTTCCATTGGAATCTTTTCAGATCTCTCCATCACAGTTTTGAGTTGCCTCTGAAAGGACTGATTTAAAGGCTTCTTGTTATAAGGACGAGCGTAGCCTCCAGCCTTCTCCTTGGGGTATTCCGACTGTTCCGTCCAGGATTTGGAGCGGTGTGAGCCTTGAGGTGCCGGGGACTGGGAGCTGGAGTCAGGCAGGCCAGACACGTTAGCATCGTGAGGCGCAGACCCGTGCTGTATCACCTGGTTGCCCGCCGGCACGGGCCACGATGGATACTTTTCATGCCCTGGGCCATACTTGATATATTTTAGACTAGAGGCGTCACGCACGGGGGGAGGAGGAGGCGAGGATGGGTGACGGTTCGATGACGAAGTAGACGTAGGAGAGTGTTTGGCTGGCGTCGACGGCGGCGCAGGCGACGTAGGCACAGTCGGGGACACAGGCGGCTGCTGGTGTTGGTAGCCGGGTCCTGGCGGGGAATATGGTGGCGGCGCCAGGGTCAGATCTGGCTCAGACATGTTCCACGACCCGTGGTACTTCTGACCGGACGACTCCGGACTGAGGTTGTCGTAGGAGAAGAACCTGGCGCGATCCATGCCATGGTGGTGACTGTGGCCAGACACGTGGTCCCCTCCAGGACTCAGGTCATCAGGTTCGCTGTAATTAGAGGTGTTGGAGTGCTGTCTGCTGTGGTAGGAGCCAGCAGAGCCGGAGCTGAGGGCCGACAGCTGCCTCGAGTGAAGCAACTGGTAGGAAGATGAGCGGAGGTGATGGGCGTAGTCCTCCCGGTCCGGGGTGTCGTCGGCCCCCATAGTGACGTCCCAGTAGCGGCCGCCCACCATGCCAGACGAAGACGAGGCACCTTGCAGGTGGGAGTACATGGGAGACTTCTTGGTCACCATGCTCCCATCCTCACTCTCGTCTAGGTTCGGAGTCGACCTGCAAAGACAAAAAAAAATGGACCTTTATTAACTTTTAATGTTTCTTCAAGATACTCATGACTTATCTATATCTATAAAAGACTATGTATCTGTGTGTTCAAGGTTGGGGGACAGACATTTGATGCCATGCCAGTGAATGCTAGAGAAGAGGGTGAAGGCTAGGAGAGAGGGTGCGAAGGCTAGGAGAGAGGGTGCGAAGGCTAGGAGAGAGGGTGAAGGCTAGGGGAGGTGTGACAATGTATAGTTAAGATGATTACGGAGAAGAACATAGTGAGTAGTGAAGATGTGGCGTCCGCCACCAGAGCAACACCAGACACCCTTTTCTCTAGTTTCACAATACAAACAAAAGTATAAACAAGATTCCCATAAATGTGCTAGGAACAAAAGAATGCCAGGTGCAGACAAGGAGCCACAATAACGGGGCCGAAGATATGAAGACCAGACCACAACTCAGAAGATGGAGAAACGACGACGTTTCGGTCCGTCCTGGACCATTCAAAATATCGACTTTATAACGGTCCAAGACGGACCGAAACGTCGTCGTCTCACTAATTTCTGGTGTGTGGTCTAGTCATCAAGAGAATGCCAGAGCTTAGGCAGGCAGACAGACACAGACAGATACACAGACAGACAGATACACAGACGGACAGATACACAGACGGACGGACAGAAAGACAGGCAGGCAGGCAGACACAGACAGACAGACAGACAGACAGACAGACAGACAGACAGACAGACAGACAGACAGGTGATCAGGAAGACAAGTGCCTCACCATATGTCCGCCCACTCAGTGAGTGGGACATGAGGCAGAATATCGTCAAAGAGGATCATGAATTGACTGACAAACCTCAGTTAGACTTCGACAAGGATCACCAAGACTAAAAAGGTTAAGACAATCGCTCCAGGATAAATATATAATACGAAGCCAAGCAGTAATGGCGGAACTCTTGACACTGGTGAACCGAGGTGCCCAACCACCTCCGTTCTTCACTATCACTACAAACCGAGCATAACGGATCCCACAAATTATATACCGTTAATCTATATTACGAAACAGTCAAGGGCGAATGTAATAAAAATACTCAAGGATGATTGTAATAAAAATACTCAAGGATGATTGTAATAAAAATACTCAAGGATGATTGTAATAAAAATACTCAAGGATGATTGTAATACAAATACACAAGGATGATTGTAATAAAAATACTCAAGGATGATTGTAATAAAAATACTCAAGGATGATTGTAATACAAATACACAAGGATGATTGTAATAAAAATACTCAAGGATGATTGTAATACAAATACACAAGGATGATTGTAATACAAATACACAAGGATGATTGTAATAAAAATACTCAAGGATGATTGTAATAAAAATACTCAAGGATGATTGTAATAAAAATACTCAAGGATGATTGTAATACAAATACACAAGGATGATTGTAATAAAAATACTCAAGGATGATTGTAATACAAATACACAAGGATGATTGTAATAAAAATACTCAAGGATGATTGTAATAAAAATAGGTTCAACTTAAGTGGAAATTACTGGCAGGTTCTCAGTTATCTTGTGATGATTTCGGGACTTAGTGTCCCTGCGGCCCGGTCCTCGACCAGGCCTCCTTTTTGTTACACATCCCCCCAGGAAGCAGCCCGTAGCAGCTGTCTAACTCCCAGGTACCTATTTACTGCTAGGTGAACAGGGGGGCCATCAGGGTGAAAGAAACTCTGCCCATTTGTCTCCGCCACCACGGGGGATCGAACCCGGAACCTCAGGACTACGAATCCTGAACGCTGTCCACTCAGCCGTCAAGCCCCATGTCAATAATGAGTGCTGCGTCCCGCTGACCGTAACAGGTGCGTGGAACAATCGCTGAACGCACCAATTTTGTTACGCAATCGACCCCAGCGTCAAAAAATGGGTGTGCTTTTGGGAAATTAAACCACTGAAATATTGACGTATCACCGGCCTAATGGGGTATCGATCCCGGATGGGTAGTTAACCTAGGTTCTCTCTTAATCAGGCCAAAGCACTGAAATTTATTTACGGGGGGTCTAGAGGGGGAGGGGTTGAGGGGTTTAATCGAGAGACCGGGCCCCCTTGAACAATAGCCCCGAAGCAAAACGTTAGGGTAATAGACATCCATCAGTCTCGGGAGACTATGGAGTTGGGCTCTGGTTGTCGGTCTGGAGTGGCCTCTCCAGGGCTCAAAGCCTGGGTAGGTTGATACGGAGAAGCTGTTACCCATGCAGCGGGTCCCCCTCCCCCTTATCCACGGCGAAAAACCAGGGTAAGTTCATACGGAGAAGCTGTTACCCATGCAGCAGGGCCTCCCTCTCCACGGCGCACAGCCAGGGTAAGTTGATTACGGGGGGGGGGGGAGAAGCTGTTACCCATGCAGCAGGTCCTCCCCCCTCTCCACGGCGCCGAAAGTCGCCAATAGGAAGGCAAAGGTAACGCAGTAATAAGATAATAAGTCACTACTAACGACCCTGAGACTACCAGATAATTGGCCAATCACCATCACCCCTCAACTGACGCAGCGTGTAATCACCTCTGACACTAACCACTGACTTAGGGACAAGGGAAGACACCACTGACTAGGTCTAATTGGCCACCGAGAGACAGGTCCTGTTTACACCAAGCTCTCATTATCCCTTACTCTGCCAAGTCCTATTTACACTAAACCCGTATCACTTGCTCTATTAGATCCTGTTTACAACTAGTAGCCCTCAATCACCCAGGTCCTGTTTACAACGAACTAGTAGCCCTCAATCACCCAGGTCCTGTTTACAACGAACTAGTAGCCCTCAATCACCCAGGTCCTGTTTACAACGAACTATAGTATCCCTCAATCACCCAGGGTCCTGTTTACAACGAACTATAGTATCCCTCAATCACCCAGGGTCCTGTTTACAACGAACTATAGTATCCCTCAATCACCCAGGGTCCTGTTTACAACGAACTATAGTATCCCTCAATCACCCAGGTCCTGTTTACAACTAGTATCCCTCAATCACCCAGGGTCCTGTTTACAACGAACTAGTATCCCTCAATCACCCAGGTCCTGTTTACAACTATCATTATTCACTAAGCCAGGTCCTGTTTACAACTATCATTATTCACTAAGCCAGGTCCTGTTTACACCAAGTGAATATCCCCTCACTCAGCCAAACTGCCGAATCAATTCTCAATCCTTTCAGAAGTGCTGACTTCTATTCCCACACTTGATCAATATATTCACCGGCCCGCCCCACCGCTCTGGCGATGGACCAGTTCCTACGTTAATGACCGGTGAATATAAACGATCCAATCTGAAGGCATTGTTACGTGTGTCTTGATATTACACTTTCAATATACAAGAAAATCCCAATGACGCAATATATATCTAGGAGAAAAATCGTTTCAATCTAGATGGCAATATATCGAGTCTAGATAGCAATATATCGAGTCTAGATAGCAATATATCGAGTCTAGATAACAATATATCGAGTCTAGATAGCAATATATCGAGTCTAGATAGCAATATGTCGAGTCTAGATAGCAATATATCGAGTCTAGATAGCAATATATCGAGTCTAGATAGCAATATATCGAGTCTGAGGTCACAAACCGTCCTAAGACCAAGTCCATTCCATCCAGCGGTCGACCCCAAAGTCACATTCATCAACTTTTACATGCAGGTCATTCAAAATGGGTATTTTCTCAAATATATACATTAATATCATTATATATTAACATACTGTGCATATTTAGGCATTAGTTAGGTTAGGTGTTTAGGTTCTATTGACGACTATTTATAGTACGTGAATGAAGCATTTACAGCGTTGTGGTTCGAACACAAGTCGTCAGTGAAGCACTTGTTCCGGAAGTGTTCGAACGTCAGCAGTTGTGAGTCGTGTGTAAACCGTTTTTCATTCATAAACAGGTGGGGTTTGGCGGGTGGATGGAATGAGCTTTTAAGCCTTTGTTTGATAATTTTGGGGCTTAGCGTCCCCGCGGCCCGGTCCTCGACCAGGCCTCCTTTTTTGTTACACACCCCACTAAGAAGCAGCCCGTAGCAGCTGTCTAACTCCCAGGTACCTATTTACTGCTAGGTGAACAGGAGGCATCAGAATGAAACAAACTCTGCCTAATTTAATTCTGCCTCCACCGGGGGACCGAACCCGGAACCTCAGGACTACGAATCCCCGAGCGCTGTCCACTCAGCCGTCAAGGCCCCCTTAGCCTTGCCTCGTTCCTCTAAAACTAATAACCATCTTTATTTTGTCTTAAGTCAGCCCCGGACCGCCCCCCCCCCACCCACTTACCAGAGGCATAATTCAGGTAATGAAAATAAAGTTGGGCCAAGAGGGAGAGGTAT
Source organism: Procambarus clarkii (assembly GCF_020424385.1). Lineage (NCBI taxonomy): Eukaryota > Metazoa > Arthropoda > Malacostraca > Decapoda > Cambaridae > Procambarus > Procambarus clarkii. The sequence goes on from NW_025560716.1 coordinate 33,654, forward strand.
AATTACTACCAAACTACGACTCTACGACTCTTCCATTACAGCAGTCGTGGGGTGAATCACCATGATGTCACGCTCATTTGCATACCTCAGTCTCCCAGCCAATCAGGTGCGCCGACGACCCCCCCCCCGCCCCCCCGGGCGCTCAGAACGGCTCAGATTGTATTTTTTTTTATTATGTATTTTAGATTGTATTAACGATAAAAGTAAACTTTTGGTGTGTTTTTTCTGTTTTGAGGGGGAAAAATATTTCTCACGAGGGGAAATAAAATTACATATTACAAGATAAACCCGAAACTTTTCGTTGGTAATTGTGTATTAGGACGCTATACCTCCTTCATGCCCGGCCAGGCTGTTTGTGCTTGCAGTTTGCACAACGATGCAGACACCACAGCCCGGATGATCAGCAGTGAGGGTTGGTGCCACTTGCTCACAATAGGTAGACCAGGGGGGGGCAGATTCATGAAGCAGTTACGTAAGCACTTACGAACCTGAGGCCAGATTCACGAAGCAGTTACGCAAGCACTTACGAACGTGTCCATCTTTCCTCAATCTTTGACGGCTTTGGTTACATTTATTAAACAGTTTACAAGCATGAAAACTTGCCAATCAACTGTTGTTATTGTTATAAACAGCCTCTTGGTGCTTCGGAGCTCATTAACTGTCTAATAATTGTAAACAAAGCCGCCAAAGATTGAGAAAAGATGGACAGGTTCGTAAGTGCTTGCGTAACTGCTTCGTGAATCTGGCCCCAGGTTCGAAAATGCTTGCGTAACTGCTTCGTGAATCTGACCCCAGATCACCACGCAGGAGACCAGCACGAGGTAAGATCTACATAAAATTTGAATTTCATTCACTTGGGCCATCGGAGACTCGAACTCAGGCCTCAAAATACGAGACACTCTTCCTGCTGGCCAAACCATGTTATTACCCAGGCTGTTGTGGCTGGCATCTTCTACATAAAATGTTCATTTGTATTCGAGGAAATGCCGCTTTGGGTTACAAAAACACGTTCAAAATTTATGAACGTATTTTGAACGAGTAGAAGGGAAGGGAAAGTATCGGGGGAAAGCGCTAAGTCATCACGACTATATAGCACTGGGAAGGGGTCAGGATATAAGGACGGAGGGATGGGACGGAGGGAAAGGAATGGTGTCCAACCACTCGTGGACGGTCGGGGATTGAACGCCGACCTGCATGAAGCGAGACCGTCGCCTTTTAAGCTCTCTCAGTATTCTCCAAGTATACACCTGTATTTTAGTCTACACAACGTTTGTATAAAGTGAGGGTGTTGAACACATGCACTCTTCTCCCAGAGAGAACATGGTCTTGACTCGTACTTGGGAGTTCTGGGTTCGAATCCCTGGTGGGGTAGAAATACCTGCTTGATGGGGTTCTGGGAGTTGTTCTACTCCCCAAGCCCGGCCCGAGGCCAGGCTTGACTTGTGAGAGTTTGGTCCACCAGGCTGTTGCTTGGAGCGGCCCGCAGGCCCACATATACCTGCTTGATGGGGTTCTGGGAGTTGTTCTACTGCCCAAGCCCGGCCCGAGGCCAGGCTTGACTTGTGAGTTTGGTCCACCAGGCTGTTGCTTGGAGCGGCCCGCAGGCCCACATACCCACCACAGCCCGGTTGGTCCGGCACTTCTTGAAGAAAACAATCTAGTTTCCTCTTGAAGATGTCCACGGTTGTTCCGGCAATATTTCTTATGCTTGCTGGGAGGACGTTAAACATCCGCGGACCTCTGATGTTTATACAGTGTTCTCTGATTGTGCCTATGGCACCTCACAGATATGGCTCAGCGCGTTATCCATCCACCTAATGCCCCTGTCCACCTAGCAGTAAATAGGTACTCAGGAGTAAGTTAGCTTGTTGAGGGGTTGCAACCAGGGGAAGGGTCAGTAGTTCGCCCCTGGGGGAGTAGGGGAGAGAGAATTATCAGGGGAAAGCGCCAAGCCATTAGACCCTGGGAAGGAGGGGGGAGAGAATTATCAAGGGGAAAGCGCAAAGCTATTACGACCATGGAGGAGCAGCTCGAAATAAAGCCTAACAAGACGTACATACACACTGGCTGAGTGTCCCCCGACACAATAAATGATTTAAAAATGGCAAAAAATCTGATTGTGCAAAACCACATCTGATACAAGCGTCGTGTTGCGTTATTAACGACCACAACAGCCGCGTTGATCACAAGCCGTTAGTGAAGCAGTCGAGACCAAGGAACCCAACCCCTATGGTGCTTAGTGGCAGATGTTGTACTGGGGCCAGCTTCACGAAGCAGTTACCCAAGCACGTACGAACCTGGGGCCAGATTCACGAAGCAGTTACCCAAGCACGTACGAACCTGGGGCCAGATTCACGAAGCAGTTACCCAAGCACGTACGAACCTGGGGCCAGATTCACGAAGCAGTTACCCAAGCACGTACGAACCTGGGGCCAGATTCACGAAGCCGTTACGCAAGCACTTACGAACCTGTCCATCTTTTCTCAATCTTTGGCGGCTTTGTTTACAATTATTAAACAGTTAATGAGCTCCGAAGCACCAGGAGGCTGTTTATAACAATAACAACAGTTGATTGGCAAGTTTTCATGCTTGTAAACTGTTTAATAAATGTAACCAAAGCCGTCAAAGATTGAGGAAAGATGTACACGTTCGTAAGTGCTTGCGTAACTGCTTCGTGAATCTGGCCCCTAGTTCGTAAGTACTTATGTAACTGCTTCGTGAATCTGGCCCCAGGTTCGCAAGTGCATGCGTAACTGCTTCGTGAATCTGGCCCCAGGTTCGCAAGTGCATGCGTAACTGCATCGTAAATCTGGCCCCAGGTTCGCAAGTGCATGCGTAACTGCATCGTAAATCTGGCCCCAGGTTCGCAAGTGCATGCGTAACCGCTTCGTAAATCTGGCCCCCCTGAAGGCGGAGTACCTACCTGGAGGAGTGGAAGGCGGCGCTCACACCGGAGAGCTTGGCGGAGAAGGCGTGAGGGGCATTGTGGAGGAGTGAGGGGGTGCTCTTGGCCGGCACTAGAGACGGCGAAGACGCCCCCCCAGGGGTCACTAACGACTCGGCGAAGGACGTGAGACTTTCCGCCGACGGACACCGCGGGAGGGGCGACCGCCGCGAGGTCCTGGCGCCTGTGCCCCTGATCAGGGCGTTCTCGGGCGTCCCCTGCGACGCCCTGGAGGGGCTTCGGCCCTCCGGTGCCGCCGAGGGGCTGGTGGCCTCCTCCGAGGTGTCCCGAGTGCCGCTTGAAGGTTGAGTGTCAGGGGGCCGCCACGAGCACCGCCGCTCAAGGGTGACTTCACCACTGTAGGAGAGAGAGAGAAATATTGTATTAGAATACATACTCATAATCCGCTACAGGTAATTCACAAGGCAACAATGTGTGTGACTAGAGAACATGGACCCAACATGGACCCAACACGGACCGTCACAGCTATACATAACATGTGCACAAATCCACAAGGGCCGTGATGAGGGTCCGAACTTACGCCCGGGATAATCCCAGACGCTGCCTTAGTCGCCCGGATCATCCCGGGCGTAGGTTCGAATCCTCATCACGGCCCTTGTGGATTTATTCATTTGATGCATCACGCTATTGTGATTTGTGTGTGTATAATATGTGAAGTATAACCCGTATAGGTGAGAGTTGTACTCGTCTAGTTGTACTTATGGGGGGTTGAGCTCTGGCTCTTTGGTCCCGCCTTTCAGGTGTCAATCAACTGTGTAGCCTCGGCATAACATGCCGACAAGATGTGGGGTGAGCGGCTAACGTCCTCGCCTCGCACCCGAGAGACCTGGGTTCGAGTCTTGGGCAAGACAGAATCTATTATACACGTTTCCTTTCACCTAGTGCCTCTATTTACGTAGTATTTAAATAGGTCGCTGGGAGTTAGCCAGTTGTAGTGGGTTGCATCCTGGGATATGTCAGTAGCTGGCCCATGGGGGACCTGGGTAAGATTAACTGCAGGCTTCCTGTCCCCAACAAAGAATCCCACACCCACCCCAGCCCTACACCCACACCACAATCCACCCTCGCCCACCTTAAGCCATAAAACTTACACCCTCTTAACAAGACACCACAAACCAACCTACACAAGCACCACCAAACAAGACCCTGCCTGCCTCACCAACCACAAACACCCCACCCAAGCCCCGTACACAAACACGGGCGGGACGGAGAGGGAGGGGAAGAATGAATAAGCCCCCCCCTGGTAATGGCGCGGAAACTGTAGAGAACGGGGCGGCCGGCCGGGGGCGTCAGACAAAGACCTCTTCCCGAAGGCGGGAAAGACATGGAGGATATTATCATGGCGTGAAGACCATCCATAATCCCCAGGTCGGCCGTCGCCTCACACGTCGCCCTCACCCGCAACGTCCATCACAATCACTCAAAATACCCGGAAATTCCACTCCCTGGCGCTTATGGAGGCCGAGAGATCTGGAAATGATAGGCACGACTACGAGACGAACCGTTAGGCGGTGCGAGGCTTTTCCAGCTGTCTGGAGCCATCACGCAGCAACTTTATGTATTGACTATTTGCCATTAAGTAAATCTCAGTCAGGTGTGTGTGTGGGAGGGGGGGGATGGTGAGGAGGTGTAGGGGGGTGAGGCATGTGTGTATATTTGTTTACTATTTGGGTTTGCTGAATCGGGAAGTTAGCTCTTGGCCCCGTTAGCCACGGGGGCTACAGGCCACGTTAGCTCCACGGCCCTAGCCTGGACCCGGCCTCCCACCACGGCCCTAGCCTGGACCCGGCCTCCCACCACGGCCCTAGCCTGGGACCGGCCTCCCACCACGGCCCTAGCCTGGGACCGGCCACCGCAGAAACACGTTTTTATCACTTAAAACATGCCGACGGTATCTCTATATTTTGCCCGTGAAGATGAATTTATTGGGTAGCGTCACTCATCCTGTGAGTGAACACACCGCCACACTGAAGGAGCAAGGATAGAGGACAAGGATAGGGGAGACAAGGATAGGGGAGACAAGGATAGAAGATACAAGGATAGGGGAGGCACGGCTGCGTCTAAGAGACGCAAGCTGAGTGAGGGAGAAAGATGTGAACCAATCAAGGACTACACAAGGTAAGGGAGAGCGAGCCGAATGCCTCCGATCCCGGGTCTTGAAAAATATAGCAACGGACCAAAATAATTTAGCTTTAACAGGATATGCTGGATTCGAGGCTCCGGGGAGGACCAGGATGCGGTTATCCACAAGCCGGGAGATTCTCCAGGCATTATTATCCCTCCCGAAGATAATAGGAGGTTCACACACTTGCCTCACCCCCCACATTATTGATGTTACAGAACGTCAGTCTGTTTGTCCAAAGTTGGAGGCCAGACGCGGAGGGCTAGTCTCACCCAAATTCGCAGGATGAATAGTTTGTGGTATGGGACAGACATAGGCTAGTTAGGATAGGTCTAAGTTAAATCCCTCAAGAAATATTTAAAAATTATACAGACCCTCAACACAGGCCATTTTCATGACGTGTGAAATATGTCGTGTGATTTCCATGGAGTTGTTAATACAATTAAAAAAAAGAAATGGAACAAGAAGAAAGGCAAAAGCAAAATGTGAAAAGAAAAGCAATCTCAGACCCATATAGTAGTTTCAGTCCTTACCTGCTTGCCCCCTTGTATGGGGAAGGGGGGTGAGGGGTGGGGGGAGATTCAATTTCAATAATATCAATTCATTATTATTCTAGCATGTTTTGTCTACTGGGTGGAGGGTTAAAATGAGAGATAGAGAATGGGAGAGATGGAGAGAGGTGCCTCATGTTAGCCCATACGAAGCAGTCCTTGTATCGCCCCTTACAAGACATGTCTGACCTTATCTTGAAACAACCCAACGATGTCACATCAATAATGTTCTCTGTTGATCTGAATCTCCCACGAACTGTCATTACAGTATCCCACAGTAGCAAAGGCCCCCAGGGGGACCTCCCACAGTAGATGGTGACCCCCTGACTGTGGAGGAGATTTCTCCCACCCTCTCCCACGTCACCATCGGCCACAGAGCGTCCAAGGATAACTCCCCACTTCTCACCATTACCCATTGTCCCCATGACGGAGCTATTCCCCCCCCCCCCCCCCTCCTTCCCTACCTGCACACACACACACACACACACACACACACACACACACACACACACACACACACACACACACACACACACACACACAGTTTCAAGTGTAGATATGATAGAGCCCAATAGGCTCGGGAACCTGAACATCTGTTCATTGACGGTTGAGAGGCGGGTCCAAAGAGCCAGAGCTCAACCCCCGCAAGCACAATTAGGCGAGTACACACACACACACACACACATTGCTCCCCCCCCTCTTCAATAAATCTCTGCCCGTTCTCGGAACACAAACACTAGCCACTTCCTCGGCTTGAAAAATAACACCTCTCACCGGCTTTAACCAATCCGACCAATCCGTTAAAAAACGTGTCCCAATCAGCACGAGTTAAAGCGCCGTAATACTGACGACTTCGGCTCGCCGGGGCCTCGATGGGTGAGGTGGGTTGTTGGGGTTTGTACGTTTCTGGTTAGGCCAAATCAGTTGCAATTTTAACGGAGTTGCAAATTGGAAGAGAACGTGCAATATTTCCTGTGCGCCAGAGGGATACACACACAAATCATCAGGCCTGCCAACGTTACCAGAGCGGCAAGGGGCCAGATTCACGAAGCCGTTACGCAAGCACTTACGAACCCGGGGCCAGATTCACGAAGCCGTTACGCAAGCACTTACGAACCCGGGGCCAGATTCACGAAGCCGTTACGCAAGCACTTACGAACCTGTACAACTTTTCTCAATCTTTGGCGGCTTTGTTTACAATTATTAGACAGTTAATGAGCTCCGAAGCACCAGGAGGCTGTTTATAACAATAACAACAGTTGATTGGCAAGTTTTCATGACTTGTAAACTGTTTAATAAATGTAACCAAAGCCGTCAAAGATTGAGGAAAGATGGACACGTTCGTAAGTGCTTGCGTACCTGCTTCGTGAATCTGGCTCCAGGCCTGCAGCTTGTTAGAGATACCATCAATACCACCCAAGGGGCTAGCCACTCCTGGGGGGTTATCTTGAGATGATTTCGGGGCTTTAGTGTCCCCGCGGCCCGGTCCTCGACCTGGCCTCCACCCCCAGGAAGCAGCCCGTGACAGCTGACTAAAACCCAGCTACCTATTTCACTGCTAGGTAACAGGGGCATAGGGTGAAAGAAACTCTGCCCATTGTTTCTCGCCGGCGCCTGGGATCGAACCCAGGATCACAAGTCCAGCGTGCTGTCCGCTCGGCCGACCGGCTCCCCGGGGAAAGGAGGATAGGGAATGGGACAGGCGACGGAAGGAGAGATAGAGATAGAGGGAACAGATGGAAGTGGGAGGGAGGAAAAGTTAAGATTAATGTGTTTGAGTTGCTATCTTAAGGAGGAAATAGTGGTTGGGAAGAGTGGGTTGTTTGTGAGATAAGAATGTGTCTTGTGGTCTCCTGACCACTTCCGGACCGCAAGGAACTATAAGACACGCAGGGGGGGGGGGAGAAAGAAAACTATCAGGGAAAGCGCCAAGCCATTACGACTATATAGCACTGGGAAGGGGGGTCAGAATTTGGGATGGGACGGAGGGGAAAGGAATGGTGCCCAACCACTTGTGGACGGCCGGAGATTGAACGCCGACCTGAATGAAGCGAGACCGTCGCTCTACCGTCCAGCCCAAGTGGTTGGACGAGGGGGGGGGGGGGAGGAGTAGGAAGTTCAATAAAACTTAATAGATCTTAATAGATCAGTGAAATCTGCAATAGCTAGCCATCTATTGTCGCACTTGAGCGGCTGTACAAGAGCCGCCTCACATCTATGGATCCCATACAATATGGCACCGCTCCTGTGGCAGGTAAGTCCACTACGGGCTCACCATAGCCCGTGCTACTTGCCTCGCTCCTGTGCCAGGTAAGTCCACTACGGGCTCACTATAGCCCGTGCTACTTGGAACTTACTCCGAGTAGTTCAATCTATAACAACAACGATACAATACATTCAGCAGACTTTTCATTATGCCCCCCTTGTCCTATGGAGGTGTGGGGGGGGGGGGAGGGAAGGAGGATGTGGGGGGAGGGGGGGGGAATGTGAGGCAGGAGTGTGGCAGGGGCCTGACCACACCTTGGGAGGGATGTGGTCTCCCCTGGAACCTGAGACCGCTTCATGCAGGTCGGCGTTCAATCCCCGACCGTCCAACAAGTGCTTGGGCACCATTCCTTCCCTCCGGCCCATCCCAAATTCTGACCCCCTTCCCAGTGCTATATAGTCGTAATGGCTTAGCGCTTTCCCCCTGATATTTCCCTCCCTCCATAAGGGTCATAACTGGTTTAAAAGAGAATTTGATCAACCTGGCTGTGATTTATGCGTCAGATTTGCGAGCAGCGGCGTCTAACAGGCTGGTTGATCAGGTTGAGACTGGACACCCCCCCCCCCATTCTTCGGCTTCGATGGGTTTGATGGGTTGCTCGGCTTTGTACGTTTGTGCTCAGGCTAAAACAGTTGCTTTTGTTACGGAGTGGCTAATGGCGACAACCTGCTGGCTGGTGATAAAGGATCAATACGACAACCCGTTCTCGCACTTTCTTACAGTCAATATTGACATATTACTAAGACTTCTATTGACATATATACTAAGAAGGTTAGGTAAGGTCGGTGTTTTCTATGAAGCTTTTCAAGGTAAACTAGTATGTTTAGTATGTCACATATGCACGTATTTAATAAGTCAATATTGACTGTAAGAAAGTGCGAGAACGGGTTGAATACGAATACACAAACAACTCACCAACACAGCCCCACACAAACAACACACACAAACACAGCCCCACACAAACAACACACACACAAACACAGCCCCACACAAACAACACACACACAAACACAGCCCCACACAAACAACACACACACACAAACACACACACACACACACACAAACACAGCCCCACACAAACAACACACACACACAAACACAGCCCCACACAAACAACACAAACACACACAAACACAACCCCACACAAACAACGCAGCCGTTGAAAAAAAAGTAGGCATCGAGCCTAGGCGAATTACATCTGTTGTCAAGACAAAGAAACTGGAGTCCAGTAGACCGCTACATTGATTGTGCGCCATGGGGGGAGGGGGAAGAGGGGGGGATGGGGGGGAGCAATGGGGGGTTAGAGAAAAGTCCACAAGTTACCAATAACCAAAGTCCGGATAACAGTAAGCTTGTTAAGACCAAGAACAATGCACAAACCTCACAGGATGAACAACCCAGCGGGTTTTCTTCCTATTGGGGAAGTGTTGTACACGCTGCTATGGCGGTGTGTCCACTCACAGGATGAGTGGCGCTGCCCAATACTGTCACTATGGCGGTGTGTCCACTCACAGGATGAGTGATGCTGCCCAATACTGTCACTATGGCGGTGTGTTCACTCACAGGATGAGTGGCGCTGCCCAATACTGTCACTATGGTGGTGTGTCCACTCACAGGATGAGTGACGCTGCCCAATACTGTCACTATGGCGGTGTGTCCACTGACAGGATGAGTGACGCTCCCCAATACTGTCACTATGGCGGTGTGTCCACTCACAGGATGAGTGGCGCTGTCCAATACTGTCACTATGGTGGTGTGTCCACTCACAGGATGAGTGGCGCTGCCCAATACTGTCACTATGGCGGTGTGTCCACTCACAGGATGAGTGGCGCTGCCCAATACTGTCACTATGGGGGTGTGTCCACTCACAGGATGAGTGGCGCTGCCCAATACTGTCACTATGGCGGTGTGTCCACTCACAGGATGAGTGACGCTGCCCAATACTGTCACTATGGCGGTGTGTCCACTCACAGGATGAGTGACGCTGCCCAATAAACTCGCCCCTCGGGGCAAAATTGAAATTCAAAGCACAAACCTCAATGGACATATTTGCAACTTTTCTCTCTTGGTCCGAGGAGAGATTTGCCTAGGCCTACTGAAGCCCGTGCTTGTCTGTCTCCGTTTACCTGACGGGGCCTGACGGCTGAGGGAACAGCGCTCGGGATTCGTAGTCCTGAGGTTCCGGATTCGATCCCCGGCGGAGGCGGAAACAAATTGCCAGAGTTTCTTTCACACTGATGCCCCCCCTGTTCACCAAGCAGTAAATAAGTACCTGGGAGTTAGACAGCTGCTATGGGCTGCTTCCTGGGGATGTGTAACAAAAAAAGAGGCCTGGTCGAGGACCAGGCCGCGAAGACGCTAAGCCCCGAAATCATTTCAAGATACCATGGAAAATAATTACTATTTCGATAACATAACGATTAATAGTTGATGATGAGTTAGTTAACTTTACACCCCACTGTTGCAGGTGTAGGCCACTCTACACCCCACTGTTGCAGGTGTAGGCCACTCTACACCCCACTGTTGCAGGTGTAGGCCACTCTACACCCCACTGTTGCAGGTGTAGGCCACTCTACACCCCACTCAATATCAAGGGCCCAAGACTGTTCAACACCCTCCCTCTACACATTAGAAGCTGCTGCTGTTTATGATGTGTTAAGCATCATAAACAATAAACTTGGAACAAATAGTTCCAAGTGCTACTTGGAACAAATAGTTCCAAGTGCTACTTGGAACAAATAGTTCCAAGTGCTACTTGGAACAAATAGTTCCAAGTGCTACTTGGAACAAATAGTTCCAAGTGCTACTTGGAACAAATAGTTCCAAGTGCTACTTGGAACAAATAGTTCCAAGTGCTACTTGGAACAAATAGTTCCAAGTGCTACTTGGAACAAATAGTTCCAAGTGCTACTTGGAACAAATAGTTCCAAGTGCTACTTGGAACAAATAGTTCCAAGTGCTACTTGGAACAAATAGTTCCAAGTGCTACTTGGAACAAATAGTTCCAAGTGCTACTTGGAACAAATAGTTCCAAGTGCTACTTGGAACAAATAGTTCCAAGTGCTACTTGGAACAAATAGTTCCAAGTGCTACTTGGAACAAATAGTTCCAAGTGCTACTTGGAACAAATAGTTCCAAGTGCTACTTGGAACAAATAGTTCCAAGTGCTACTTGGAACAAAAAGTTCCAAGTAGCACGGGCTATGGTGAGCCCGTAGAGGTGGTCTATATAAGAGGCGTAACTGGTCGACCTCTCACGGTGTTCAAAACAGAACTTGATCATAAAAACACCTTTAAACGATACGTGATCAAGCAGGCTGTGATTCATACGTCAGGCTGCAAGCAACCGGGTCCAAGAGCCTGATTAACAGAAGCAAAATTTCGGAGACCGGGCCTTGAGAACCCTACCCTGGAAACACAAACCGTAACTGTCTATTTTCCGCTTGTTACAACTTGTAATAAAGTTGTTACATCTTGGCTTAACGTTTTTATGACGTATTGGAACGTTGTTACAACTTGCTATATTGGTGGTTATAACTGGTTAGGTGGTGTTAAAACATGTTCGAACCTTGTAACAAACGTCGTAGTTTCGGTGTTTTTGGTGGGTAGTTACTACCACCACTGGAGTACACCCTACCACCACCACCACCACCACCACTGGAGTACACCCTACTACCAACACCACCACTGGAGTACACCACCACCACCACCACTGGAGTACACCCTACCAACAACACCACCAACACTGGAGTACACCCTACCAACACCACCACTGGAGTACACCCTACTACCAACACCACCACTGGAGTACACCACCACCACCACCACTGGAGTACACCCTACCAACAACACCACCAACACTGGAGTACACCCTACCAACACCACCACTGGAGTACACCCTACCACCACCACCACCACTGGAGTACACCCTACCACCAACACCACCACTGGAGTACACCCTACCACCAACACCACCACTGGAGTACACCCTACCACCAACACCACCACCAGTGGAGTACACCACCACCACCAGTGGAGTACACCACCACCACCACCACTGGAGTACACCCTACCAACAACACCACCACTGGAGTACACCCCACCACCAACACCACCACTGGAGTACACCCTACCAACACCACCACTGGAGTACACCCTACCACCACCACCACCACCACCACTGGAGTACACCCTACCAACAACACCACCACCAACACCACCACTTGAGTACACCCTACCAACACCACCACTGGAGTACACCCTACCACCACCACCACCACTGGAGTACACCCTACCACCAACACCACCACTGGAGTAAACCCTACCACCAACACCACCACTGGAGTACACCCTACCACCAACACCACCACCACTGGAGTACACCACCACCACCAGTGGAGTACACCACCACCACCACTGGAGTACACCCTACCAACAACACCACCACTGGAGTACACCCCACCACCAACACCACCACTGGAGTACACCCTACCAACACCACCACTGGAGTACACCCTACCACCACCAACACCACCACCACTGGAGTACACCCTACCAACAACACCACCACCAACACCACCACTTGAGTACACCCTACCAACACCACCACTGGAGTACACCCTACCACCACCAACACCACCACCACTGGAGTACAGAGCAACACCTCCAAACATGGACAGATCAACCACGCCCATTACCAATCACTTGCTACAGCCACGATACAAAAAATCTACAGTGACAGAGTACCGAAGTAGTCAGCGCTGCGCCTCATCCACTGCGTGACTCAGCGAACACATTACAGACTCAGGTACTAACATTATCACTCTCGGTGGAGCAGCCACATCTAGTACAAGGTCTCCGGACGCCACTCCCCCGACGGAAAGAAAGTCCACTGCCCTGAGAATATCGCTGTGTACTGCGTTCCCAGCGCGCACGAGGCCGCCAGCGCATGAGAATACGAGTCTATCAAGGTATACGAGGTCAATTTCCTCAGCGGCAAGGACAGTATAAGAGATAGGGGAAAACGGAAGAGATGGTGTGAGGAGCCTATGGTGCTCCCCGCGTGCTGGGAACGTCACACAAAGGAACGTCACCCTACACACACTAACCTAACCCCACGCTGCTCTCCTCAATGGGAATGACGACCCACAAGACAAAAATAGGTAGGAGCTGTGCACCAGCCGCCCCCCCCCCCTCACACCTACACCACAGGTCTTATGGGAGAGAGACTTCGAGTCACGAAGAGCCGTAGCTGGGAAGACCTCGAACTCCTCCGACCCCTGGAGCGTACCCCAACGCTGTGGGCATCTGGACCCTCTTCTTCTTGTTATAGATTCAGCTACTAGGGACAAAAAGTGCCAAGTAGCACGGGCTATGGTGAGCCCGTAGTGGACTTACCTGGCACAGGAGCGGGGCTGTAACTTTTTTTTTATCTTTTTTTCACCAGGCTGGGGGAGGTGGTGGTGACAGCCATCCACCAGGCTGGGGGAGGTGGTGGTGACAGCCATCCACCAGGCTGGGGGAGGTGGTGGTGGCGGCAGGCAGCTCTCACAAGCACACCAATCATCAAGAAGCAACACAGGAAAAGCTGTGATCAACTTACACAATAGTGGCGGCTGTAGCCACTCGTCACGTTGCGCAAGGCGCGCGCTCTCTCTCCCCGTCATGATATAACTTTTATATCTACACAGCAATTGTGTACAAACGTGTATGTGCGCGTTACGTAACATTACGAGCGCACATACAAACACGTGGGAGTGTAGAGACAGACAGGCAGACGGACACGGACACGTAATTCGAGACCGCGTGGCCAGGAGCAGCCTGGTAAACCGCTGTACCCTAACTTCACCCTAATAGGTTCCTCACGCTTGTCGTAAGGTGGTTCTTAGGCTCCAACCTCCGGCTCGTCCTACACGCGAGGTTCTCACGGGCCGAGGCTCCACGAGGTTCCTTATAGGAAAAATAACCTTTGAGTTGTGAAGTTTCCAAGCTGGTAAACTGTTTACCCCCCCCCCCTCCGCCCACCTTCCCATGATTAGGGAGTCTCTTGAGGTTATCTTGAGATGATTTCGGGGCTTAGCGTCCCCGCGGCCCGGTCCTCGACCAGGCCTCCTTTTTGTTACACATCACCCAGGAAGCAGCCCGTAGCAGCTGTCTATCTCCCAGGTACCTATTTACTGCTAGGTGAACAGGGGGCATCAGGGTGAAAGAAACATTTTGCCCATTTGTCGCCGCCTCCATTTGTCGACAGCTGAGTGGACAGCGCTTCGGATTCTTAGTCCTGAGGTTCTGGGTTCGATCCCCGGTTAAGGCGGAAACAAATGGGTACTTTTTTCATCCTGATGCACCTGTTCACCTAGTAGTAAATAGGTACCTTGGTGAGGGAGCAGGAAGTTAGTGAGGGGTGATGGTAGACGGTGGGGGGGGGGGGGACAGGAAGGTACTGTCCTGCCAGGGGGGGGGACAAATTTACTGTCCTGCCAGGGGGGGGGGGACAAATTTACTGTCCTGCCAGGGGGGGGGGACAAATTTACTGTCCTGCCAGGGGGGGGGGGGGACAAATTTACTGTCCTGCCAGGGGGGGACGCCCCCCCCCCCCTCGCCACTTTCCCCCCCCCCCCTAATAACGCCATTAATGTTGATGATATTCCCACCTTAATCTCTTCATCCGCTCCACTTGCCACTCGGCTCGAACGAACACACACACACACCTTTCAACTCATGCTTCTGTTTACCCAGCTGTAAATAGGTACCCGAGAGATATAAATCCACTGTGGGCTGCACCCTACGGATGGTCAATAGTTAAAGTTATAGTTGCACGCACGCACGCACGCACACGCACGCACGCACACACACACACACACACACACACGTGTGTGTCGACCAAAGAGCCAGAGCTCAATCCTCGCAAGCACAACTACGTAAGTACATATCCATCCATCCATCTTGAAGGTTACCTTGAGGTGATTTCGGGGCTTAGCGTCCCCACGGCCCGGTCGTCGACCAGTCCTCCTCGTTGCTGGACTGGTCAACCAGGCTGACGACTCCTTATCTAGACCTACGACACACTATTTCATGTCAGCAGTCTTCAAGCCCCTTCAAGACGTCTTCCCTAAGCTGTCTTAGACAAAGGTCAAAGCAAATTTTGAGGGAATAACATCCATTTTCAATACCTTGGAAGGATAAACAATCATTAAACAATACCCTAAATTGATTGTATTAAGTAATAAGAGGTTATCTTGAGATGATTTCGGGGCTTTAGTGTCCCCGCGGCCCGGTCCTCGACCAGGCCTCCACCCCCAGGAAGCAGCCCGTGACAGCTGACTAATACCCAGGTACCTATTTTACTGCTAGGTAACAGGGGCATAGGGTGAAAGAAACTCTGCCCATTGTTTCTCGCCGTTGCCCGGGATCGAACCCGGGACCACAGGATCACGTGTCCAGCGTGCTGTCCGCTCGGCCCCCTAAGGTGTTGGGGACCAATGCAACAGACGACCCCCCCAGCTGAAAAGGTGGGTCCCAAGAACTGGAGTTCAACAGCATTAAACAACAGATACATTATCATGACCAAACCACACATCAGATGATGAGGCGACAACGACGTTTCGGTCCGTCGTGGACCATTGACAATCTACTTGAGGTCCAGGACGAACCGAAACGAAGTGGATTGTCAATGGTTCAAGACGGACCGAAACCAAGTCGATTGTCAATGGGCCAGGGCGGACCGAAACCATGTCGATTGTCAATGGGCCAGGGCGGACCGAAACCATGTCCATTGTCAATGGGCTACCTACCTTGAGGCTACCTTGAGGTGCTTCCGGGGCTTAGTGTCCCCGCGGCCCGGACGTCGACCAGGCCTCCTGGTTGCTGGACTGATCAACCAGGCTGTTAGACGCGGCTGCTCGCAGCCTGACGTATGAGTCACAGCCTGGTTGATCAGGTATCCTTTGGAGGTGCTTATCCAGTTCTCTCTTGAACACTGTGAGGGGTTTGCCAGTTATGCCCCTTATGTGTAGTGGAAGCGTGTTGAACAGTCTCGGGCCTCTGATGTTGATAGTTCTCTCTCAGAGTACCTGTTGCACCTCTGCTTTTCAACGGGGGTATTCTGCACATCCTGCCATGTCTTCTGGTCTCATGTGGTGTTATTTCTGTGTGCAGGTTTGGGACCAGCCCCTCAATTATTTGCCCCTCAATTAGGACGAACCGAAACCAAGTCGATTGTCAATGGGCCAGGGCGGACCGAAACCAAGTCGATTGTCAATGGGCCAGGGCGGACCGAAACCAAGTCGATTGTCAATGGGCCAGGGCGGACCGAAACCAAGTCGATTGTCAATGGGCCAGGGCGGACCGAAACCAAGTCGATTGTCAATGCTCCAGGATGGACCGAAACGTGGTCGTCGTCTCCATCTTCTGGCGTGTGGTTCAGTCATCATATCTTCATCATATATGTCATCATATCAGTCATCATATCTTCAGCCACGTTATTGTGACTCCTCGTCTGCAACAGATGCATTAGGCAGTTGCCGGTTGGAGAGGCGAGGCCCAGGAGCTAAGAGCTGGATCCTGCAGGCACAAACAAGCGAAAGCACAAACGGCCCGGGCTCGGGGGAGTAGTAGAACTCTCGAAATCCTCCTCAGGTATGCTCCAGGTAGAAGCATACACAGGTAACGTGTGATATCTCTGATGTATTTGTCCCGTGACTAAATTTCTTAAATCATTGCCAGTGCAGGATAGGTTATCTTGAGGTTATCTTGAGATGATTTCGGGGCTTAGCATCCCCGCGGCCCGGTCATAAACATTGGATTATGGTCCCCCCCCCCTCTATGAACCACTGGTGATCCCCTAATTAGTAATTATCAATGCTCTTTTAGTTACTAATGTGTTATAGGGTGGTGGCGGCCGATGGTCCTCTTTTGAATTGAGATTAAGCATTTCCTTGAAAATATCATTAGTTCTGTCTTGGTTGATCTAACGCGGCCTGATCGAGGACCGGGCCGCGGAGACGTTGAGCCCCGAAATCATCACAGGGTTCATCAAGGTCCTGCGCGAGACGAGTATTACCAGGCTACACTCAACGGTAAATGTTGTTTACGCTTGTTTACACTTAATTATTGTTTAAGGAAATATATTTAGGAGTACCAGTGTGTGTAAATTTACAGTGGTACAGTGGTGCCAGGGAGGGGGGTTACAATGGTACCAGGTGTTACACAGTCACAACATGGCGCTCAAACTCCCACATACTCCACAAAGCACAAGGGTGGGGTCCCAGGGGGTCAAAGATCCCCCCCCCACACACACATAATTACGCACTAAACACCGCCTCCCCCCCCCCCCCCCCACACACACACTGTCGGAAAGCGGTGAAAAATGGGCATCCCTCAACCTGCGCTTTCTAAGAACGATGTTTTGTTTTGTCTTGAACCAATTATTTTTTAAGACGCCGAGGAAAGGAGAAAGTGGCAATGAACGCCACTTTTAACCTACACTTTGGTTAATACACACACATACACACACATACATACACATATACACATACATACACAGTGATGTGGTGGAGGCTGACTCCATACACAGTTCCAGATGTAGATATGATAGAGCCCAGTAGGCTCAGGAACCTGTACACCTGTTGATTGACGGTTGAGAGGCGGGACCAAAGAGCCAGAGCTCAACCCCCGCAAGCACAATTAGGTGAGTACAGCGGGGTGACTTCCCTACCCTGTGGTGGAAGTTGTTTCAGATTTAGCTACTCAGAACGAAGTGTCCATGTAGCACGGGCTAAGGCGAGCCCGTAACCCTCCCTACCGGGTCTTGTACACAACTATTATATTAACCAGCGGGTCGGGGTAAAAACGGGTGACCGTGTGACCAAGAGGGCGGCAAAACAGTGATCTACTGGCCCAACTTGCGACCTGCTGCTCTTGTGGCAGCAGCTCCTCCGCCAACTCTCACCCTCCCTCAACCCAGCCAACCTTCAACCCTACCTTCCATCAACTCCCCACCCCCACCCCCCTATCCTCAACCCCCCCCCCCCCCACTTAAGCCAGAAAGTCATTCTCTACGATATATTCATGTCTATCATCCGTCTATCATCCGTCTATCACCTGTCATCTTTTGTTCACTTTAGACATTCTTTACTCTTAGTCAATTTTCTTGGAATCTTGTATGTTGTTATCATGTCTCTGCTGTTTCTTCTTCCCTCCCATGTGACGAGTTCCTGTTAATTTAGTCCTCGTCAGTCTCCTCTAAGACTGAGGTTATCTTGAGATGGTTTCGGGGCTTAGCGTCCCCGTGGCCTGGTCCTGGACCAGGCCTTCTTTTTGTTACACACCCCCAGGAAGCAGCCCGTAGCAGCTGTCTAACTCCCAGGTACCTATTTACTGCTAGATGAACAAAGGCATCAGGCTGAAAGAAACTCTGCCCATTTGTTTCCGCCGGCGCAGGGAATCGAACCCCCGGTCCACAGGACTACGTATCCAGCGTGCTGTCCATTCAGCCACCAGGCGCACAGTGCCTGGACGCACCCCCACGTGTATTCACCTAGTTGTGCTTGCGGGGGTTGAGCTGTGGCTCTTTGGTCCTTTGGTCTTTGGTCAACAGTCAATCAACTGGTGTACAGATTCCTGAGCCTACTGGGCTCTATCATACTTATATCTGAAACTGGCAAGGCGCGTGTGCGTGGAGGTGCGTGCGTGGAGGTGCGTATACGTGGTGCGTGCGTGCGTGCATATACAAGCCTGTGGCTGGGGGTGCGGACTGGCACACACACACACCTGCTAGGCGTCGGGCTGTCACTCACCGCAGAAACACAAACACGGCAGCTCAGCGTGAACAAAGGTTATGTAGTGGCAAGTTTCCCCGGTGGCCAAACCCAGTCCACAGCGCCCACGGCCCGTGACCGCCCGCTCCCTCTCTTCCACTGACGTCTCCTAACACCAGCTCCTTACGGGGTGGAAGGCAGCTCCTTGGGGGGTGGAAGGCAGCTCCTTGGGGGGTGGAAGGCAGCTCCTTGGGGGGTGGAAGGCAGCTCCTTGGGGGGGTGGAAGGCAGCTCCTTGGGGGGGTGGAAGGCAGCTCCTTGGGGGGGTGGAAGGCAGCTCCTTGGGGGGTGGAAGGCAGCTCCTTAGGGGGGTGGAAAGCCCTGCCCTAAGAGTACTTCCCTATCAGTGACGACGGATACGTAGGCCTGCCGGCCGCTCCAAGCAACAGCCTTGTTGGTCATCACACGAGAGGTCTGACCCACGCCGGGCTTGGGGGAGCAAAACTCTAGAACCCATCCCAGGTATATTCCAGGTAAATGGGGGAGTGGAGTCTGGCTCTTATGTCCATCTTCTTGAGGTTATCTTGAGATGATTTCGGAGCTTTAGTGTCCCCGTGGCCCGGTCCTCGACCAGCCCTCCGCCCCCCCCAGGAAGCAGCCCGTGAGAGCTGACTAACACCCAGGTACCTATTTTACTGCTAGGTAACAGGGGCATAGGATGAAAGAAACTCTGCCCATTGTTTCTCGCCGGCGCCTGGGATCGAACCCAGGACCACAGGATCACGCGTCCAGTGTTCTGTCCGCTCAGCCACCGTGGTTCCACTACCACGACCATGTCTCAGCCAACGCCAGGCTGGCTAGTTCGGACATGTGTACATAATATCAATTTTCCTCGATAACTGTGTACGTTTGTGAGCGTATCGTACACATGTAGATTCCTGTAGAGTTATTGAACCGCCACTGCTATCACAAACAGTTCCGAGGATCAGCGTCCCCGCGGCCCAGTCTCTGACCTGGGGCCAGATTCATATAGCGGTTACGCAAGCACTTACGAACGCGCACATCTTTCCTCAATCTTTGACGGCTTTGGTTACATTTATTAAACAGTTTACAAGCATGAAAACTTGCCAATCAACTGTTGTTATTGTTATAAACAGCCTCCTGGTGCTTCGGAGCTCATTAACTGTTTAATAATTGTAAACAAAGCCGCCAAAGACTGAGAAAAGATGGACAGGTTCGCAAGTGCTTGCGTAACTGCTTTGTGAATCTGGCCTCAGGGCTCCTGGTCAACCAGACTGTTGGACGCGGCTGCTCGCAGCCTGATGCATCAATAACAGCCTGCTAGTGAATCGTCCAAGACCACATCACAATGTGATCCACTACACACGTTGACCCGGGCTACATACATACATACATACATACATACATACATACATACACACACACACACACACACACACACACACACACACACACACACACACGGTACAAGGCGCTACACTCCCGCCAGCACAGGAGTCTGGGGCAGTAAGTGGGGTCTTCCTGTGCTGGATAAACCACATAATGTTGGAAATTCTCACAACAACACGAACGTTCTTCCCAGTGAACGTTTCTGGCCAGGCCAACACGAACGTTCTTCCCAGTGAACGTTTCTGGCCAGGCCAACACAAACGTTCTTCCCAGTGAACGTTTCTGGCCCAGGCCAACACAAACGTTCTTCCCAGTGAACGTTTCTGGCCCAGGCCAACACGAACGTTCTTCCCAGTGAACGTTTCTGGCCCAGGCCAACACGAACGTTCTTCCCAGTGAACGTTTCTGGCCAGGCCAACACAAACGTTCTTCCCAGTGAACGTTTCTGGCCAGGCCAACACGAACGTTCTTCCCAGTGAACGTTTCTGGCCAGGCCAACACAAACGTT
Organism: Procambarus clarkii; assembly: GCF_020424385.1. NCBI lineage: Eukaryota > Metazoa > Arthropoda > Malacostraca > Decapoda > Cambaridae > Procambarus > Procambarus clarkii. The sequence continues at coordinate 54,231 of NW_025560716.1, forward strand.
CTTCCCAGTGAACGTTTCTGGCCCAGGCCAACACGAACGTTCTTCCCAGTGAACGTTTCTGGCCCAGGCCAACACGAACGTTCTTCCCAGTGAACGTTTCTGGCCAGGCCAACACGAACGTTCTTCTCAGTGAACGTTTCTGGCCAGGCCAACACGAACGTTCTTCCCAGTGAACGTTTCTGGCCCAGGCCAACACGAACGTTCTTCCCAGTGAACGTTTCTGGCCAGGCCAACACAAACGTTCTTCCCAGTGAACGTTTCTGGCCAGGCCAACACAAACGTTCTTCCCAGTGAACGTTTCTGGCCAGGCCAACACGAACGTTCTTCCCAGTGAACGTTTCTGGCCAGGCCAACACGAACGTTCTTCCCAGTGAACGTTTCTGGCCAGACCAACACGAACGTTCTTCCCAGTGAACGTTTCTGGCCAGGCCAACACGAACGTTCTTCCCAGTGAACGTTTCTGGCCAGACCAACACGAACGTTCTTCCCAGTGAACGTTTCTGGCCAGGCCAACACGAACGTTCTTCCCAGTGAACGTTTCTGGCCAGGCCAACACACACTACTTCCTCACAAGTCATCATACAAGAAAATTAACCCGAACTAGGAACATAAAATGTATATGGATTTCATCGCCATACAAAAATACAATATATATATAGCAAACAACAAAAATAAAGCCATTGCCAAAGGAATAATATCGCCTGCAAATGCAGGTTATCTTGAGGTTATCTTGAGATGATTTCGGGGCTTTAGTGTCCCCGCGGCCCGGTCGTCGACCAGGCCTCCACCCCCAGGAAGCCCGTGACAGCTGACTAACACCCAGGTACCTATTTTACTGCTAGGTAACAGGGACATAGGGTGAAAGAAACTCTGCCCATTGTTTCTCGCCGGTGCCTGGGATCGAACCCGGGACCACAGGATCACAAGTCCAGCGTGCTGTCCGCTCGGCCGACCGGCTCCCTCAAATGAGGTAAACACATTCCTGAGAGAACATGACCATTGTAGAGGACTGGAAGGTAAGGAAGGAAGGAAGGGAGAGAATAAAGAGAGGGATGTGAAGAGAGGGAGAGAGAGAGGGAGGGAAAAGGAATGGACGAGGAGAGAGAGAGAATGGAGGAAGGGAGGGGGGAGGGTAGGGGAAAACAACCCCCCATTAGAAGAGGGACAGAAAGAGGTCCTTGAGTTAATATCCGGATATCCTGCGTAGAGGGCGGCGGGCCGGCCCACCTGCCACACCCAACCCTCCCCCTCAACCCATTACCTGGCTTCGGCTCCTCAAGCCACACATACACACAGCCAGATGCCGCTAACGGCAGGCAACGGCGCCCTTACCCCCTCCCCCCCCCCCCCGCCCCCTGTGTATCCACGTCTATCCACGTCCCCGCTACGGTCCATCACCTACCCCGGCCACAGTCACCTCTCCGAAGACCTCTCTTGAAGCCCCACGAGAGTCGAACTCAGCTCTGACCTCCGAACACTAGCGTTCGATCCCCGCTGGCAAGACAGTTTCCGGCTACAGCCAACGCAAAAAAGGACAGAACTTGCCGCTGAGATAGGAAAGCGAGCCGGCGGACGGAAGGGGCTAAGGTGGGAAAGGTGGGGAAGGGGTGGTGGTAGGGAAGGGGGCGGAGAGCGGACATCACACCACCAATCACTTAAAGAGCGTCCCTCAACCCAGCGGTGCTCAGCTGTGACGGCACTCAACCCAGCGGTGCTCAGCTGTGACGGCGCTCAACCCAGCGGTGCTCAGCTGTGACGGCGCTCAACCCAGCGGTGCTCAGCTGTGACGGCGCTCAACACAGCACAGCACGAGACTATAAATGAACGTGATGACCCGTCTACTCCACTGGCAAGATGTTCCTAGCTTCCTTGGCCAGGTTTGAGCGACTCTGGAAATCCAGGATCTATGTATGTTTGATGGTCCAAATGCTTCTTCACCAGTTGCATTGCTCCTGGCAGTGTGGGTTCGAGTCACTTTAGGGGTGTGAGCTTTCAGTTGCATATGGCAGCAAAACATCGAAGGACGGGACGAAGTTTTTGCTCCCTTGCTGCTTAGGAACTAATACCATTACTGGCGGGTGTTACACAAGATGGCATCGCCAGCACACTCTTGACACCACTGAGAGGCGGGACCAAAGAGCCAAAGCTCAACCCCCGCGAGCACAAATAGGTGAATACTTACACCTCACACGCTGGACGCACAAGGGGGGGCTAATACCTACCTTATCTACCTAGTGGAGACTCCGGGAATCGACGGACCCGTGGCCCGGTCTCCGACCAGGCCTCCCGTCTGGTTGGTCGTCTGGTCAACCAGGCTGTTCGATGCGGCTGCTCGCAGCCTGACGTATGACTCACAGCCGGGTTGATCAGGTATTCTTTGTAGGCGTTTGTCGAGTTGTCGGGATCAGTCACCACCTACACACACACACACACACACACACACACACACACACACACACACACACACACACACACACACAAGGAATCAGTCACCACCACACACACACACACACACACACACACACACACACACACACAAGGAATCAGTCACCACCTACACACACACACACACACACACACACACACACACACACACACACACACACACACACACACACACAAGGAATCAGTCACCACCACACACACACACACACACACACACACACACACACACACAAGGAATCAGTCACCACCTACACACACACACACAAGGAATCAGTCACCACCTACACCCCTCCAACACTGGACGCACCTCCCTACCTGGTGACAGTACCTCTGGCCCTGTAATCTCTGGTAACCAGCCAGTGAACGAGGCTGTGTCAGTGTCAGGGGCACCAGAATGGTGTTACAACTAGGACAACACCACTGGTGTCAGTACTAGGCACAAGGAGAGGGCCAGCACACAGGCGGTACCACCAGTACTGGTGAAGGTACCACCAGTACTGGGGAAGGTACAGCCAAGGTGAGACTGTGGGCGGAGGTGTGCAGGGGTAGCAGGCTCCCACACGCCCTGACACACATTCCACCAACCACGGACGCCGCCTGTCCTACCTCAGGCCGCCCACGTGAGCTACCTGGCCGCCCACACAAGCTACCTGGCCGCCCACGTGAGCTACCTGGCTCTCCCATGAGCTAGCTGCGTTGCAAACGAGGTAGCAGGCCGCCCACGTGAACTAGTTGGTGCACTTAAGCCAACTTTTGGAGCAACAGTAAGGCCTATGCAGACAAGGAGTCACAATAACGTGGCTGAAGATATGATGACCAAACCATTCACCAGAAAATGGAGAAAAACGACATTTCTGGACATTACCAAGGCCTACAGATTACACTTAGTAAAGTGTAATCTTACACTAAAGTGTAAGTTTAAGCTCTGGAGCAACAGTAAAGCACAGATACACACTTGGCAACAAACCCACTTTCGGCTTCAATGCTCAATTGAAGCCGAATGAAGGCATTCAATTCCGCTCTATGTTTAAAACAAAAATCTTGGCAGCATTAAGAATGTTTCCATATACAGTACAGTGACCTCACCAGCCCCCCCCCCTCGTCCACTGATAGAGTTGTCACCGTCAGAGTACAGTGACGGTCCTGACGCCAATATCAGTCACTTAGACAAGAGATATCTTTGAGGAGGCTTCAAGACGCGGGAGGTGGTCTGGCAGGGGAGGGCAGTAGACGATGCCCCCAAGGTCACAGCCCCAGACAGCCCTCCAGGCGGGGCAGGGGGGCACTAGACAGTAGTCGTCTCAAGCTGGACCCGGCGCGCCCACACACGCAAAATAAAAAATACACAAAAACACATTAACCACCATTTTCCACGAACATTACGAATGAGGAAACACATCGCCAGTTAACACACTTGGGCTAAGACCGTTGTCGATCGTTTCGTCGTCTCAAGGGTCTCGTGTCTTTGTCTCAGGGAGGAAGGAGTAGGCTGGTTCGCTCCAGCGGTGCAGGGAGACGCCACAGCTGGGAGTCAGTGGCCGCTACCTGAAGATGATCGTCTTCACAGATAAGGCTCAACCAAGACGAATGGTGTGGATATTTTGGTGCTGCGAGACGGTAATTCATCGCCAGAACTGGAGGACAATGCCACAGACAAGATCAAATAAAAATAATCATAGGCACAGAAAATAAAGCTACAGGCTTCACTGTAAGAAGATATCGCGATTGAGGAAGCAGCAAGATACCCACCAATTTGGAACCAGCAAATCATTGACATAGTTGATGCAGACATAGCCACAGGAGCCACAGTTGTATACATGACCAGGGATTAACAGCAGCATACATGGCCCGGGGGTTATTACCCCGATACATACATACATATGTATGTAACCAGATACACACACCCCATGAGGGATGCAGACATACCTATGACTGTAATAGGTACAGCAACATACATGAGCACAGTTGACACAGTCAGACACTGATTGCAACCGGAATGACACTAGTTTCCTCCCAGAAACGAAGAGATCTAGAAGAAACGAAGAAACTTTTGACTTGTGTAGATACTGTAATGACATGTATAATGACATGTATAATGACATGTAGGCACAACACGTCGATATCTAAAATAACAATATATCTACATATACTGGGTTTCAGGATTCTTTTACCATGCAATTCTTTTAACCATGTCGTAGCTCAGTCGATTTAGGCAGCGTCTGGGATCCTCTCGGACGCAGGTTCGAACCCTCGTCACGGCCCTTGTGGATTTCTTCAGCTGAAGAGGCTTGCAGCGGCCAGCAGGCCCAAAAATCCGTCTCAATCCGGATACTCTCAGAGTTTAAGAACGTGTCCACTTTCCTCGAAAAAAAAATCCACTTTTTCTAGAGGAAATTTATGGTGCTTTGAGAGGATGCTAATATTTTTTGTCTACGAGGGCCGAGGTGCCCACTTCGCCACCTTGGGGGAGGGGGAAGGTACCCACCCCTGAAGACGTTACGAAATAAGGAAGACGGACATTGCCCGCCATTCCAATGCTGGGGATTATTACGTAAACACGAAGGGAGAGAGAGAACCCGAGGAAATACCAACATGGCGAACAAACCCAACCACGTACAAGGTTACCAACCGGCTATATGTGTAGACGAGGAGTCACAATAACGTGGCTGAAATATGGTGACCAGACCACACACTAGAAAGTGAAGGGACGACGACGTAGACGACGTTTCGGTCCGTCCTGGACCATTCTCAAGTCGATTGTGTTGACCGAAACGTCGTCGTCCTTTCACTTTCTAGTGTGTGGATTGGTCAACAACCGGTTCCATCTTAAGACCCCATATACCCACAATATGCCTTGCTCTGTCTTCCACACGGTAAGGGTCTTCTTCCTCTGCTACGGATCGAACGCAGACCTCTTTTTTCCCATACAGTTTACGTGTGAATCAATATACCTACTACTGCCTTGAACAATTATTTAATGCAAGATATTCTCCGCTACACAACCCGTGTATAACAAACCTCCATATAATAGATTTTTCATATTGCTTCTCGAGATACAATAGATACAAGAGATCTTCCCCAACAGACGTGCATCGTCACTATGACGTTATTAACGTCGATTCAATGTTGTAATGGCGCTAAAAATTGTCGTGATTGCGATGTGTGTGTGTGTGTGTGTGTGTGTGTGTGTGTGTGTGTGTGTGTGTGTGTGTGTGTGTGTGTGTGTGTGTGTGTGTGTGTGTGTTTTCTGGGCTGTCTCGACCGGGTATCGAACTCGGACCTCATGGTATACAAAAGTGAGACGCCATGCTGTCGCTACCTAGCCTGGACGCCACAACAGTGGATGAGTGACGTCCCAAGCGACGTCACCACACGGACTTCACATATAGCAACTCCCTCCTCCACTTTTGTGGCGTCTTGCGCGGGAATTTATAGATAATAACCACAAAATGAAAATGAGGTCCGCGTTCGATCCGCAGCAGAGGAAGAAGACCCTTACCCCCCCCTCCCCACACACACACATGTATTATATACACACATTATGCACATTATATACATTATATATACACATTATCTCTCAGGACTGTGGAGGAGGAGGAGGAGGAGGAGGAGAGAGAGGAGCAAGGCTTAACGTGGTGAGGAGGAGCGAGCAAGCTTGCAGGTAAGCTGCTTCCTGTCCCCGGCTGACCACCCCCACCTGAGCCACCTACCCCCCCCCCCACCCGGCCCCACACCCCCCCCCCTTGCCCCACGCACCCCCTACACCCTCCCCCTCCCCCTGCCCCACGCCCCCCCTACACCCTTCCCAACAGTGACCTCAGGCAGGTGTATATAAATTCCCCGAGACTACGCCTCTGTGCCAGGTAAGTCCACTACGGGCTCGCCATAGCCCGTGCTACTTGGAACTTGTTCCGAGTAGCACTAAGAGTTCAGAGTTTCACTAGTAGCGAAACAAGTGTCAAATTGTTTCGGAAGCGGACACCAGCACGTGTCCCTGCCATACGCCAGCACGTGTCCCTGTCATACGCCAGCACGTGTCCCTGCCTTAAGTACGTGTCGTCCGGTTTACCGAGTAGTCCCACCTTGTTCCACGGCCCCACAGAAGTCATCATACCATTCATCTAGACTGTTGGAGTCTCGAACCGTCGACCCAACACGTGAGAGGCCGACACGCTCTATCGACTGGGCTATGAGTAGTCCCTAATAAGGAAAGGTTTCCCCAGAAGCAGCATCCTGCTGCCAAAATGAAATTTCCGACTTTCCTAGACTAATCATAGTCTCCCCCTCCCCTCAGTACAGAGTGGCGAAGCTGCACCTGAAACAAAGTTCCAAGTAGCACGGGCTATGGTGAGCCCGGAGTACAAGTGTCGGAGCGTTCCTTAATGCTCTCGTTGTCATTAGTGTCATCTGAGAAGTTCATTGACACAAAATCATCATCGGCATCTGCTTGCTTTACCCTCTGACACTTGTGTCTCACATGTGCCGCGCACGTGTATATATAGATACAGGGTCGTCCGCGTTACCGGAGTTCAACAGATCCGTTGATAGATTCATCAGATTCGTTACTGCATCCATGACATCCATCTGGTTAATACCTGGTTGATGGGGTTCTGGGAGTTGTTCTACTCCCCAAGCCCGGCCCGAGGCCAGGCTTGACTTGTGAGAGTTTGGTCCACCAGACTGTTGCTTGGAGCGGCCCGCAGGCCCACATACCCACCACAGCCAGGTTGGTCCAGCACTCCTTGGAGGAAACAATCTAGTTTCCTCTTGAAGATGTCCACGGTTCTTGAAGATCTCAACACCACGCCACTCCTCGCGGCTCTCACCAAACGAAACTTTCTTAAAGGTATTCGAAGCCTAATATAATAGTGTCTCGCTCACTTATGGCAGACGAACACCGTGAAGCCAGTTCCTGGCACCTCGCTAAGGATCACTTCCTGGAGCAACGACTCTCTTAATTGCATTCCTCGAGCTCCTTCAGGATAATATGCTATCGCTGCATACCTCATGCTTATCTGCTTGGATAATGACACGTTCCATGTTCCATCTCAATGCTTGAAGTCGGCATCCCAACGCTTGAAGCCACCATCCCAACGCTTGAAGCCACCATCCCAACGCTTGAAGCCAGCTTCCCAACGCTTGAAGCCACCATCCCAACGCTTGAAGCCACCATCCCAACGCTTGAAGCCACCATCCCAACGCTTGAAGCCACCATCCCAACGCTTGAAGCCACCATCCCAACGCTTGAAGCCAGCATCCCAACGCTTGAAGCCACCATCCCAACGCTTGAAGCCACCATCCCAACGCTTGAACCGACGTGCGAGAGGGTCTTGGCTTCAAGAAGCCACGTGCTTGATGTATCAAACGACTGAAGCTCCGCTACTCGGCTCCAAGCGAGCTTCATACCCCGAGCATGTTCCTCTCATTGGGAGTATCAGAGCATCATCGCAGCATCACTTCAGGTGTTCTGGGGGAGGACATTGACAGGGATTTCTTAAGAGTAGCGACAGTTTCTCAAGGCTAAGACAGCCGGGCTGTGACTTCCTCCCTCAGTCTTCCATGGTATCTGGTCCCGAGAATTACAAGACCAGAAGTGAATATCTTAATGTTTTCTTTCATATCCAGCGTGTATGGTAAGTTTGTCGTGGGTCTTGTAACAGTGGATAAAGCGTTTCAAGAGTCCCATTGCTCCAGTTGCCATGACATTCAAACGTATGTCAGCTGCTACTCCAACATCAACCCCCAGACATCTCCATCACCAATCATCAAGTGACCCTCTATCACCAATCATCAAGTGACCCTCCATCACCAATCATCAAGTGACCCTCCATCACCAATCATCAAGTGACCCTCTATCACCAATCATCAAGTGACCCTCTATCACCAATCATCAAGTGACCCTCTATCACCAATCATCAAGTGACCCTCTATCACCAATCATCAAGTGACCCTCTATCACCAATCATCAAGTGACCCTCTATCACCAATCATCAAGTGACCCTCTATCACCAATCATCAAGTGACCCTCCATCACCAATCATCAAGTGACCCTCCATCACCAATCATCAAGTGACCCTCCATCACCAATCATCAAGTGACCCTCCACCACCAATCAGCAACTGACCCTCCACCACCAATCAGCAACTGACCCTCCACCACCAATCAGCAACTGACCCTCCACCACCAATCAGCAACTGACCCTCCACCACCAATCAGCAACTGACCCTCCACCACCAATCAGCAACTGACCCTCCTCCTCCAATCAACTGACCCTCCACCACCAATCAACTGACCCTCCACCACCAATCAACTGACCCTCCACCACCAATCAACTGACCCTCCACCACCAATCAACTAACCCTCCACCACCAATCAACTAACCCTCCACCACCAATCAACTAACCCTCCACCACCAATCAACTAACCCTCCACCACCAATCAACTAACCCTCCACCACCATCAACTAACCCTCCACCACCAATCAACTAACCCTCCACCACCAATCAACTAACCCTCCACCACCAATCAACTAACCCTCCACCACCAATCAACTAACCCTCCACCACCAATCAACTAACCCTCCACCACCAATCAACTAACCCTCCACCACCAATCAACTAACCCTCCACCACCAATCAACTAACCCTCCACCACCAATCAACTAACCCTCCACCACCAATCAACTAACCCTCCACCACCAATCAACTAACCCTCCACCACCAATCAACTAACCCTCCACCACCAATCAACTGACCACCACCAATCAACTGACCCTCCACCACCAATCAACTAACCCTCCACCACCAATCAACTAACCCTCCACCACCAATCAACTAACCCTCCACCACCACCGCCATTCGTTACCATATTGCGTTACCTTAAGACTCTTATCTTAACTGTTATCACACTACACACTATTACCCTTAACCCACACCCGTAACTCTGCCCCCTTATCATGACCCTGAACACCGGTCACCCCTTTAACCCTAAACTTTCACCCTTGGAACAAACCCCGTTAATGTTCACTTGTTTTAATTGTTGTTCCATTGTCACTCTGCTGCCAATGTAGCAGCCTAACCCTACTGTGACACCACTATCTTATCGATAATAAGATCACATAGCTACGGGCTCACCATAGCCCGTGCTACTTGGAACATTTTGTTCCAGGTAGCGAATCTTAAAAACAACAACAGCAACAAAAATAAGATCACTAATTTATTATTAACTCCTGTACGACTCTGGTCGCTACCTTACCTTGAGGTGCTTCCGGGGCTTGGCGTCCCCGCGGCCCGGTCGTCGACCAGGCCCTATCTAGCCCTAAATAGCTACTTGCTATTTTTTGTCCACAATTTGATCTGTTAGCATTTTTGCGGCTCGTGCGCCTCGGTGTGGTCAACTTAAATAGTTGCGCAGTTTAGGGGTTAAATAGGTTTTGTTTTCATCTTCCCATGCGAACGTGTCCGACCAAACGGGCTGTAGTGGATGTGTGGGCCTGCGGGCCGCTCCAAGCAACTGCTTGGTGGACCAAGTTATGTCAAGATGAGCCTTACTCCAGGCTGGGCTTGGAGAGTAGAAGTTCCAGAACTCACTCCAGGTAAAGGCTTGGAGCCAGATTCACGAAGCAGTTACGCAAGCTCTTACGAACCTGTACATCTTTTCTCAATCTTTGGCGGCTTTGTTTACAATTATTAAACAATTAATGAGCTCCGAAGCACCAGGCGGCTGTTTATAACAATAACAACAGTTGATTGGCAAGTTTTCATGCTTGTAAACTGTTTAATAAATGTAACCAAAGCCGTCAAAGATTGAGGAAAGGTGTACACGTTCGTAAGTACTTGCGTAACTGCTTCGTGAATCTGGCCCTTGGACCTTACCTTGAGGTGATTTCGGGGCTCAGCGACTCCGCGGCCCGGTCGTCGACCAGGCCTCCTCGTTGCTGGACTGGTCAACCAGGCTGTTGGACACGGCTGCTCGCAGTCAGACGTATGAGTCACAGCCTGGTTGATCAGGTATCCTTTGGAGGACAGAAGTAGTTCCTGTACTCACTCCATGCAAAGGCTTGGGGCAGTAGCAGTTCCAGAACTCACTCCAGGTATACTCCCAGCTGGGCCAGAGAGCTCGTGGAACACAAAGGAGGGCCACATCAGCAGCGTGTGAGTTTAGGGGTGGAAGAGCCACGCTGGATAAGGACAGGACCGCAGTGGTAAAGCCAGTTACGGAGTTACGCCACAGTTGACGCGGTTTAACATTCCGGAAAACAGATTCGTTGTGCGTGATCTTGACTCCGTGGAGTACTGTACCTGGAGGGGTCTCTGGCCGTTCTTCAACTTCCCCCAAGCCTCACCTGGAGCCAGGCTCCACTTGTGATAACTTGGTCCAACAGGCTGTTTCTTGCCTGGAGCGGCCCGCAGGCCCACACTACTTCCACAACCCGCTTGGTCCGATTTTCTTGCAGGACCGCGTCGAATTTGTTTCTTAAAACACGCATCCTGTTTTGTTCCGGCAATGTTTCATGTGTGTTCTGTTTATATATGATCCACCCTCTCATTCTTCTGTTTCTCAGCCAGTTTGTGGGACAAGTACACTATTGTCCTACACCACTGAGGCACTTGGAGGAGGGACCTGGGACCTGGAGGAGGGACTTGGAGGAGGGACCTGGAGGAGGGACTTTTCTTCAGTCTACTACGTCTCTGAGAGGTGAATGTTCAAGATCGTACTCTCCTGTTGGGACCCATCATGAACTTAGCCTCTCGTCTTAATCCACAACCTAGCAAAACTTCATTCCCTCAGTTAACAATGAGACGGAAAAAACAAAGATTAAGTTACACACTTTCAAACGTAGATACAATAGAGCCCAGTAGGCTCAGGAACCTGTACACCAGTTGACCGACAGTTGAGAGGCGGGACCAAAGAGCCAGAGCTCAACCCCCCCCCCCCCCCCCGCCCAAAGCACAACTAGGCGAGTCCACTCGGCAGGCCATAGAAGGAGAGAGAAAACAAAAGCAGGCGAGATTAAGTGTAAACAAACGTCCCCAGCCTAAAAGTAACACCCATGACCTCAGCAAAATAAAAAGGTTAAGTTCACATTACAAGACAGCGAGAGATGGGCCAGCAAGAAGCGCCTTAAGCTGCACGGGTCAAGACTAAACACGGGAAGATACACGGGAAGAAAACACGGGAAGAAAACACGGGAAGAAAACACGGGAAGAAACACGGGAAGAAACACGGGAGGGAGGCTCCTTCATGAGGAGGACGGGCCAACCAGTGGTGAGAGGGGGCAGGGGACCGACGTACCAGTGGTGAGAGGGGCAGGGACCGACGTACCAGTGGTGAGAGAGGCAGGGACCGACGTACCAGTGGTGAGAGGGGGCAGGGGACCGAGGTACCAGTGGTGAGAGGGGGCAGGGACCGAGGTACCTGCCCCTTACCAAGGTCGGACAACGTCCCCTCCAAACTCTGCATTGTTGCACCTTCCCTCAGCCCACACTAAATCACACCTCCGTTGGGTACTACACCACACGCTCGGTAAAATCTGGAGCCGGATAGCGGGGCTGGGGACGTCAGTGGTACTGACAGTACCCCAAGGAGCCGGATAGCAGGCTGAGACGTCTCCACTACACAACAGGAAACGTTACGCCTGGCTCCCCACTTCTCCAGACACGCCTCTACCAACACATCCTGACAATTTACCCAAAATTTGCTTGTCCATTTTAAAGAACGAAGAACAATTTTTATTTATATTACTTCTAAGCTGCATCACTTATGAACCCATCCCTGCCCTTGTGTGGCAGTGCACAGTAGAAAGTTGTTTTCACATATCCATACATTAAAACATTGATTGTAACCGTGATATATATGTGCTCCAGCCTACAGTTTAGACCTATTGTCTTATGTATGACCCTCTGTCCTGCGTGGCAGTGAATACTAGCATTATCCTCAATTTAATAAGACCTATCAAAATCCTCAGATTAGGCAAAATTGTAATTAATTTTGTCAATAAAGATGTTAATAATAATAATCTACCAACACACTCAACCAACCACCCCCACTCAACCAACCACCCCCACTCAACCAACCACCCCCACTCAACCAACCACCCCCACTCAACCAACCACCAACACTCAACCAACCACCAACACTCAACCAACCACCAACACTCAACCAACCACCAACACTCAACCAACCACCAACACTCAACCAACCACCAACACTCAACCAACCACCAACACTCAACCAACCACCAACACAACCAACCACCAACACCGCACATACAACAATGAGTGTATTCTCAGGAAAATGACACATATCTCGAACAATCGACAGTGATTCATCACGCGCAAATCTTTCTACACCACAGTCTATTTCTCAGACAGGTTCTCAGAGTACTAAGCTATGCAACAGGGCGCCTACAGTCAGCCTACAGTCAGCAGTCCCTTGCTAAGAGGAGAGTTGACCTCCCCAGCTGGTAATGAGAGCAGCAGAAGAGCCAGAAACAAGAATGACGGGAAGTCTAAGATCGCCTCCCCGATATCACACGTTCTTTATAGTTCAAGGTTTTCAGCGACACACAAGCCACAGCTACTCGAGTCGCCCCCGTCTGCTGCTGGAGATCCTCTGGCCCAAGCTGCTCTTTACCCAGGGTAATGCCTCTAGACACACCATTTGTTGTTGAGGCAAGAGGACTGTTGTGGAACATAAGAACATTAGAACAAAGGCAACTGCAGAAGGCCAATTGGCCCATACGAGGCAGCTCCTATCTATAACCACCCAATCCCACTCATAAACATGTCCAACCCGCGCTTGAAACAATCGAGGGACGCGAGAGATCAGCTCATAGAGCTCCACGTTGGAAAGTCAAAGGGAGACACAAGGCACGCGCTTCTAGTTCATTACAACAGTTCTTTGAAGACCAATGAGTCAAAGGCAACAAGGAGTACAGAGCGCTGACGGAGGAATGTGAGTGCATGAGGGCTGTGGAGAGTGCATGAGGGCTGTGGAGAGTGCATGAGGGCTGTGGAGAGTGCATGAGGGCTGTGGAGAGTGCATGAGGGCTGTGGAGAGTGCATGAAGGCTGTGGAGAGTGAATGAGGGCTGTGGAGAGTGCACGAGGACTGTGACAATCCCTGGGACCCTCAGTCACCCTCCAACACTGCCACAACCAGACCGTTCCTTAATGTTACTCCTTACACCTCCACCCCCATCCTTACACACAATCAACCAATGATAACCTCAGGCAGCACCTCCACCTCCTGCCGACAGCACTTTGGTCTACATGAAAAGACAGTTGTTCCTATTCAATTAACTCGCTTCACAAGAATGCTACTTGAGAAAATGAACATTTTGAGGGGTTCAGGTCCTGAGCCCATTATGTGCCTCTGTAAGCCTACCCACTACCGCCCACAGGATGGGTATAGGGAGCATAATAAATGACGAAACTAATATAAAAAGCCTATACGGGGTTCTTGACAGTGAACCGTTAGCTATACGAGTTATATATGAGAATAATAGACCTACTAGATCTAATAGACCTAATAGATCTTAACTTTGATCTAGTAACACATCAATTAGATCATGCAATAATACATCGTATTTTGACGTACAAATCCCATAAAAAGAACTGATGTATTAGATAGCCATCACAACGGCTCGTAAGTTGACGTGATGTCCCGTTTTCTATTCGTAGGTCCTAGGCTAGGTTAGGCTGGGGCTCGGTAGTACATCAGGTTAGTGACGTTGTGTACGCTAGAGAGGACGGGCTGGGCCACCTTACCTCAGAATACACACATTTTCACTAGAAAACAAAAATGCAAAAGGGAGAATCATCATCTTTCGAATACAGCTTAAGTTCCGAAATCGTCCATACGAAGAGAGGCAAAGTACTGCAGTGTCCGTCTCTGTCTGTCGGTCTGTCTGTCTGTGTCAGTCTGTCGGTCTGTCTGTCGGTCTGTCTGTCTGTCTCTGTCTGTCTGTGTCTCTCTTCCTGTCTGTCTGTCTGTCTGTCTGTCTCTCTCTTCCTGTCTGTCTGTCTGTCTCTCTCCCTGTCTGTCTGTCTCTCTCTCCCTGTCTCTGTTTCTCTCTCTCTCTCTCCCTGTCTGTTTCTGTCTCTCTCTCTCTCTCTCCTCTCTCTCTCTC